>PVJX010024314.1:0-28229 GCA_004027295.1 Dolichotis patagonum | reverse complement strand
ATTTTTAAAAGATCTTGTCTTTCCTGCTCACTGGCTGCAATCTTATCTTCGAGGTCTGAAATTCTGTCTTCACTTTCATTGAGGCGGTTTTTACAGCTTTCAATAGAATTTTTCATTTCCTGTATATCTCTTTGAATCTGCTTTATGCATTCTGTTTGTTTCTTATATTGTTCTTTGAGGGATTCTATCTATTTGCTTTGTTCCTCTAATTTTTTAGCTGTGTTTTCACTAGATGCGTTCACTATTTCTTTCACTGTTCATATCAATTCTTCTTTTACCTGGGCAAGTATTTCTGGTTTGAATTTCTCCATAGCTTTCCCTATTTGCATATTTATTTCATTTGATATCATTTCAGACATTTCAGGTGTATGGCTTCTTTTTTCCTCTATGTACACAGCTTCTAAGCTTTCTTGGGGAGGGCTAGGGCTTTGAGTCTGCCTTTTGGTCTTTCCTTTTGTCATTTTTCTGTATTTCCTTACTTTGAGCGGTGTTCCAAAGCTTTCTCTGCTTATGTGGCAAATTACCTGTTACACCCTCAGTTCCTGAAGGGGCAGTGGCTCCCCCACAGGCTCTTGGCTTCCTCACAGGGTCCTAACTCCCCTCTGTGGGCTCCTGGCTCCCTAAATTGTAAGGCGAATGCTGGGTGTGGCCACCCTGGAGCCTGTGGAATCTCAGGCAGGCCAGGCCTCTGTGCCTTGTCCCAGGCAGGTCTCCAGGAGGTTCCCTGTGAGTGAAGGGCCTACAGGTCCCAAAGAGTCAGGCCAGAATGTTGGTTTCTGAAAAGTTCCTGGTCCCAAACAGACCTGGCCAAGATGCCAGTCTCCACAATATTCCCAATCCAAACAGCCCGGGCCACTCTGCAGGTCTGAGAGTTTTGGGTCCCAAAGAGACAGCCTGAGATGCTGCTTTCTGGGAGACTTCCTGGGGGTGAACTGACTTTTCTCTTTTTAAAGTAAAAAATGGGTGATTTTATCTATAAAGTATATTTCAATGAAATTTTTAAAGTCTGACTGATGTCTCCCAATTATTCTTAGAATATATTTCAGATTTGTTCAAGTGACTGAGAAGCCCCTGGGCTTTCTAGAGTTATCCCAGGCCTTTTCCAATATAGTTTAAATTTCTTTAACGTGTGGTCAAGTCCCCAAACCACTTAGTCTTTTTAAGCATTATTTTCTAGTCTTCTCTTCTTAGTCCCATTTCCTTATCTGTTATTATTTTGCTAAATGGGGTCTTTGCTTTGATGATTCTCTGTTTTGCATCATTTACTCGAGACTTCAAATACCTACCAGGTATTACGGCAGAGGAAATACTCAAAAAATATTTGTTGAACATGGGCGTGACTGAGTATCTGACTGGTTAGGTAAGTTTAAAAGAATATTTTGTACATAAATCCCCTTCAATTATGTAGATATAAATTGTTCTTGAGTTCATTTGAAATTCTATGTAGTACACAATCATATATTTGCTTTTATTTTATCCATTATTTTCTTCTAAAGGGATGTTACACTGAGGTAAATATACACAGTATAATAAAAGCATAAAGAATATTTAAAATTTTTAAAAGCTTTTACAGTAAAAGACACATTGCTGCTAAACTCCCTCAAAATTTGGGGATGATAATGTGCAATGTATGTATCTTTGTTGCCCTCTGATTGACATGTTCTGTAATTTTGTTTTAGGTTTCTTGTTTGTTAGTTTTGTTTTTGTTTTTCTCCTTGAAATAAAATTGAATTGAAAAAAAAATAAAAGGGGCTGAGGACAAAAGCAAATAAATAAATAAAAATAATTTCCATCAAATTACTCACCCTCAGTTCAAACACACTTACTCACTGTTCGTGCCACTTTCCAAAGCAGTTCTGGAAGCCCTCCTTCATGAATGTCTTTGGTAACATTGTTATGGCCATTTTGATGTTCCAACTCTTTGGTGGTTTTTGAGGCCAAAAAGATGATTTTTTTCATGCTTGGATCAACAGAGGAGAATTAACCACTAGAACAGCCACAGAGACAAGTGAGGCAGGAGATTTGGGAGTGGCCAACTGAGTGGGCCAGAGGGCATGATGGATCAATCATGGAGATCCAGGAAATGGTCAGAAAAAATGTTCCCAACGGTCTGCATCTGAGAACCAGTCAGGGAGCGCTATCTTCAGTTCTTCTTGTGAGAAACGTAGGGTTCTTATAGGATGGCCTAGATCTGACATCTGTCTGAGGAACAGGATACAAAAGACAGCTGCCATTCAGTTCTTGGCTTCTCTGCTCTCACCCTGCAGAGGACACTTTTCCAACTTTTAATTGGCCCACAGTCCATTCTGTTCCTTTTCCCACTTTTAGTAAATGTAAAACCTTGTACCTTTTGTGCTTATTTTGCACAATTCTTTGTTCAGGAAAAGAATAACCTGGAAATAAGCTTTAGAAGGAGGTCCCAGCTCCTCAGAACCTGGTTACAGAACTGTCATATGGAAAAGTTTGACTTTATTTTGGAGCTTTGCTTTGTTTTATCAAATAAGTCTCAAAAACTGGGGGTTGTCAAAATTACCATATCCTGACTATCACTTATTTTAATGAAAACAACAGTGACCCAAGATTTTATATACAATCTTGGCTATTTGTCTGAAATAGGATTTTCTAAACCATGCTTTAATTTTTATATTAGTAACTTTATAAATCTAAATCAATCTGAAAATTTATCATGTAACTTTTTGGAACATAAATAACAATGATATCAGATAATTATTTTCAATTTTTTTTTATTTTATGATGAACTATGCCCAGAAATTACCTAGTATGATCATTCTGAACAATTGTTTTGGTGCAATACTGAATTCAATTTGATAAATTTTAAGTCTCAAATTAGCAATTATTTTGGCTTATTGTTTTTAACTTTTTCATTTTTCCTTTTCTTTACATATATAGAAAAGCATTTCTATATTTTCTCATGGTTATATTTGTTTTGTACACTTTTTCAGAAAAATATTATTTTCCAATTTTCTGTTACTCATTTAAAATAGGACATGAATATTTATTCTTTGAAGGATTATAAATTAAAATTATTCTGACTTGATGTTCATAGGACTGGGGGTTTGGGCAATGATGTTAGCCACTCTGATGCTATTATAGGCAGCTAAGTTAAATAAACATTGATATACAATCAGAGAGGGACTAAGCACTTAAGGGAACCAGAGAAAAATACACACATCAGAATTGTGGCTGAAAGCTCATTGGAAGAAGGCAAGGTCCCAAGATAAAGTCAAAATGGCCATACTTGTCTATGGGATAAACAAGACTTGAGACTACACTGTAAGTGTACTCCCTAGTGTATTGCACCCAGAATTGCATCAGATACCCAGATGGGTAACCAGAACACCTAGACCTATCCCTTCCCCCAAATGTTCCTGTTTTACAAGTCACAGAAGTGCCAGGGTTAATGATGTCAGCTACATACCCTTGCTACATGACCTGCTTCCCCACTGGTCAATAAAAGCTAGGTGGCTAATATTAATATTAGTTATGAATATTAGAAAGGGGTGCGTCCTCCACACAGAAGAAAGTTGTGGCCAGTGACATACCTACTGAAGACTGAGCTTCAAGAAAAAAAGGAGTGACCCTACCCACGTACTTCTCCTAAGGATGAAAAGCAGTGGTTGATATGGGGCATTAGTCACCTTGAGTGATGGACCAAAACCTCCCATTCATTACCAGAAAATTCTTGTTCCTTCCATGTATGCTTCCATGTGACTCACTTCCCCATTTGATCCCCATTTAATTAATGCTACCTAAGCAAATATGCTTCTTGTAATCTTATTGGTTCACCGTAGTTTTTTCCTAATACCCACCTTATGATTTCCTATTGGATCTGTATTTCCTAAGCAACTATACTTGAAATCTTTTGATTGATTATAATTATATCCCATCTTGAACCCACCTCATCTGGTTTTGCCCAATAAAACACCCCTGAGAAGCAGGAATGGTTGGCAACCCACTTTCAGGCCCCCTTCTGTCCCTCTTGGACAGAAGCTTTTATTTGTCTCAATAAATTCTGTCTACTCTAACTTCCTCTGTTCCTAGAATTCATTTTTTGATTTTAGAGAACATGAACTCGGCATTTTGGAAATCTAGCAAGTTGTGACTTTCCCTTATACTATTTGGAGGTCAATATATCAAACCTATATTACACATCCTATATCAGTAATACCGTAGGTAGATTACAGTTCAACTCAAGTTGTACCCGTACTGTGACTTTGCTGAATAAATTACCCCCAACAAAGTCTTCAGTGGCAACCCACTCAGGGCTCTTCTCATCTCCTAGGACCTATTCCTATTCCCCATAAACCTTCCCTACTCTGAGCCTCCTTTGCCCGTTGGAAATCAATCTTAGATTTCATGGGGCATGAACTTGGCACATCTGACATCTAGCAGGTCGGAAGTTATATTTTCTCTTATATTAATGTCACATTACTATTCACATGTTCTTTCTCTTCAGTGAATTTTAAGCATTTTTGTTTCCTCTGAAAATTATATTTTGCACTTAATATATTTATTTATAAACATTACTATTTTTAACCTTTTCTTTAATTTCTGAATTTATAACCAGAAAACAAAATGTCATAGGACAAGGTCTCAAGGATTCCCAAAGCTGAGAGGAAGAACATAACCCATCCTACCCAGAGAGTAGGTTTGCAAGTTGGCTGACTCCCATCATGGAAAAAGAATTTATAGACTAGCCAGAAAGAGGAATGCTAAAGGTTTATTAGGCAGAAATCAGTAGTACACACTTGAGAGTAGAATGCAGGCATTGAGAAAAATGAGACACACTACAATTTGGAGCTGGACATATTCATGTGTTTTAGGTGTAAAAGTGCATGCAGTTTGTGAATCTATAGTCATGGTCTTGGTTTGATGTGGAGGAAGAATGGTCTACCAACAGAAAGATAAAGGTCCATTCACAAGAGAAAGCCTATTTTACAGGTGAAATGAGGTGGTCTCTTCACAGGTGAAAGAAGAAAAACCACAAGTAAAATCAAAATGGCCAAGCCCATTTGTAGGTAAGAGAAAAATCACCTAGTATTATTGTGTCTTGGATAAAAGAAAAGCTTAAACTGAGCTTATGTACCATTACTGCAGTTTTTCTTAAAACTATAATTTTAAAGTATCTATTTCCTTGTCTCCTTTTATCTATCTTTATTTTTTAAAATCCTACCTCAAAAAAAAATTTCACTGCCAGGACTCAGAGATGTACACAATATCATTAAAAACAGCAATTCTGGGCTAAATCATGCTTAGACTTATTTTGTCTAACTGTCACAATCATAAATAATATCCATATAGATATTCCTGATGACAAATTGAATTTTACTCTCCTTTTCTTATACCTCAAAATGGGACAATAATAAGCAGAACTTGAAAATTTTGCTAATCACTACTGAGCAGAAAATATCTAGTTTGCATGTCTTTTGAATATAAGAAAATTAGTGTCAATGTAGCAGTACCAAATCTGAACGTTAAATATTGAGCACCTATGTACATGTGCAATAAAAGTTTTTAAGAAGTGAATCAATGTGGGTACAAATCACTTTGCTTTTATACTCTTGAACATATTTTTCTTCACTGCTCATAAACTCAGAAAAAGTGATTTCAGTCTGATGAATTTCACATTATACTAAAAACTAAAACTATTTGATTCTTTATAGTACAGTATGTGGAATTTCTATAGCAAAAGATCAGCTGCAGTGTAGAGAGTCCACACTTTCTGTCCCAAACCTAGGTTCTGCTAAGCAAAAATCTTTTTTCTTAACTTCTTTTCAGTTATTAAATATGTCCTACCTATTTTCATTGATGTTATTTTCCAGTTACGTCCTTTAAAAATATTTCCACTGTAGTAATCATGCACTATTATAGAAAGTTGGTAATAGTCCAGTAGGCGAAAGAAACAAAAAATCTCATAAAATTTGAAGCTAGTTATCTGTTTATAGAGTTTGAAAAACAAAACCTAGTTTAAGCATAGTTTAGGAAATTAAAGGATCAACTTGAAGAATAAAGTGCACGTCTTCAAAGTTTTTAATTATACAAACTCCTCATTCGCACTATTCCATCACTTAGCAACGGGGATGTTAGCACATGATAGTTATTTTATGTACGCAAATGTAATACTTGTAATCAAAAAAGATTTATTGCATTTTTTCTTTAAAAAGTCATGCCTTTGTAATCTATAAAAGATAATGATTCTTACTAGGATCCCAATGGTGAAAAGATTGTGGTTCATTTACCAACCAGGTCCATTCCAGATGTTCTCATCCTTGTCTTTCCGTGAAGTAGTAAGATGCACAGTATCCTTTTGTCTGTTCCAGAAGAAATTATTTTCTGCCTTGAAGTAAGGACTGCAGAGGAGACAATTCTGAATATAAGAGCAATGTGTTCTAGAGCCTTCCTTTCAGGAGGCATGCCACACATACATACATGGAATGTAATGTTCAATTTTTATAGATATTTTGTGAATAGTGAGATAGTACCAGGTTGTCCTATTTCTGAAACAAATATTCAAAATATTTCTTAGTGTATTTCTTGATTTCTCTGTCCAAAAGGAAAAGCATTACTCCAGGGTCCACTTTTAAAATTCTAGGTCTAATTCTGTTCTTCCAAACTCTTGAGTTTTCTATATCTGTACATGCTATGAAAAGAATTCTCTTACAGCTAATGACTAGTTTAGGGAAGGACAAAAGATAGGTTTTGGTAATGGTGTACTTTGAAAGCCTACTACAGTACAACTGTGAATCCATTACAATGGCTGATGGGAGTCTAGATTATTGTGCACAATGAGCAAATTGGACACTGGTAAGGAGCATATCTTTATGAAGTTTAGTTAAGAGATGGTATTCTCAGAGTGAGTAGGTTTGAGCTGGAAGAAAGGAAAGTGGCACAAGCCCTGAATGTGTTGCGTTTACAAAGGGTATTCATTACTTTAATAAAAATGAAAATAATTTTTATGTAAATATTTTCTTGAAGTTAAAGATATACGAGACTTTTAAAGGTCACTTACTATGGACTTTCTTCTTTTCTGCTTTCTAAAGAGTTGAAATAAATTCCTGCAGAATATCTGAGTACTTCTAGATAAAGTAAAAATCTCTTGACATTGGAATGGTTAAAATAAAGTTGGAGTCTACGTTAGTAGCTGAAATTTTGTCTTGTAGCTGCTAAACATTCTCTCTTTTTTTTTTTATCGGTACCAGGGATTGAACTCACGACTGCCTGCTTGCAAGGCAGGCGCTTATGCCGCTGAGCTAAATCCCCAGCCCCCATAAACATTCTCTTTACTTTGCCTAACATTAACAAAATTGTGTATGTTTACAACATAATTATTTCTAATATCTCTTTTTAAAGATTTTCATGACACTTCAGGAAGCAGGTATCATTTGGGCATTTTGTTTTCCATCAATGGATACAAAGCAAGGCACAGAGCAAGCCGCTGCTTTTTTTTGTTTATTTCTTCATGTCTCAACTCAAAATGTGAATAATTCACTAATTCATATAATTATTTAAATAGACAATATTATAGAATACTATTATACTTAAAGAAAAAATATAAAGATAGTACAACAATCCTCATATATCCTTCAAGCTCTTCTAATGTTGAGATATTAGGTATTCATGATATATTAATGAAAATGAAGACATATCACTAGCACAGTATTGTTAACCTATTTACAGACTTTATATGGATTTCACATTTCTTTCAATTTCATTTTACTATTTTAGGATTTTATCCAGGATGCTACCCTATATTTACTTACCACATCTCTTTTGTAGAGTAGCTCTGTAATTGCTTTGTCATTTTAAAAAACATTTATTTAAAAAGAAAAGAAAATAAAACAAACAAAATTGAAAAAAGGGTAGCAACAATACAAAATTCCAAGAAAAAAAAGAACAAAAAATACTAAGAAGTCATTACTTGATAACTTACATACTGTTATCTTGGAAATAGTTGTTCAAGTTACAAAGTTAAAACGTACAAAGTACACATTCAAGCCATGAGACTGTCAACAGTTCTGCTCCATGATATAACACAAATACAGTGATATGGTCATTCATCTTACACACTTAAACATACATGCAATTATATCCTTTAGATTACTTTCTTTTCCTCTCTTTTTTACAGTAACAATTACACATTTTGGGTTTTGTTACTCCTACAGTTCTTATTACTTTTTATACTAGAGACATAATACGACATTTATAAATATGGTTCTTATTTATTTCATTAGTGAGGATAGTTTCAAGTTGTCTCCATTTACCTATGAAGGCCTCAAGATCATCATTCTTCATACCTGAGTAATACTCCATTGTATAAAAATACCACTTCTTTTTTCATCCACTCTGTGGTTGATGGGCATCTTGGGTGTTTCGAAGATTTAGCTATTACAAATTGTGCTGCTATGAATGTGGGTGCACATATATCATTGTGATATGAACTTTTCAGTTCTTCTGGGAAAATACCCAGGAGGGCAATAGCTGGGTTGAAATGGAGCTTCCATTCCTAGTGTTGTGAGAATTCTCCATATTGATTTCCATAGTGGTTGCACCAGTCTGCAGTCCCACCAACAGTGGAGCAGTATTCCTTTTTCCCTACAGCCTTGCCAACATTTGTTATCAGTTTATTTCTTGATGGCAGCTCTTCTTTCCAGAGTGAGATGAAATCTCAATGTTGTTTTAATTTGCATTTCTCAAATGACCAGTGATGGTGAACATTTCTTCATGTATTTGTTTGCCATTTGTATATCTTCATATGAGAACTGTGTGTTCATCTCAGCTGCCCATTTTTGGAGAGGGTCTTTGAATTTGGGGGGTTTGATGTTTGTCAATTCTTTATATGTTCTTGAGATAAGTCTTTTGTCTGAGGGGTTGCTGGTTAAAATTCTTTCCCATTCTGTGGGTTTTCTTTTCACTCTGCTGGTAATTTCTTTTGAAGTGCAGAAACTTTTCAATAATATGAGATCCCAGTTATTGATTCTCTGAAGTGTTTCCCACGCAGTTTGCATTTTGTTCATGAATTCTCTGCCTACTCCTATGTCTCCAATACTTCTACCTACCCTATCTTCCAGTAGATTTAGTGTTTCTGTTTTAATGTTTAGGTCTTTGATCCATTTAGACTTTAGTTTTGTGCATGGGGATAAGCATGGATCTAGTTTCAGCCTTCTGCATGTGGAAAGCCAATTTTTCCAACACCATTTATTAAAGAGGCTATCCTTCTTCCAGTGAACATGTTTAGCCCCTTTGTCAAATATCAGGTGGCTGAGTGTCTTTGTACTTATATTTGCATCTTCTAATCTATTCCATTGGTCCTCAGGTCTATTTCTTTGCCAGTACTGTGCTGATTTTATCACTGTGGCTTGGTAGTACAGTTTCAAGTCAGAAATTGAGATGCCTCCTCCCTTGTCTTTATTGCCCAGAATTGCCTTTGCTATTCTAGGTTTCTTCTGGTTCCAAATGAATTTTAAGAGTGTTTTCTCTAGATCGGTGAGGTATGTTGATGGTATTTTGATTGGGATTGCATTAAATCTGTATAACCGTTTTGGGAGTATAGCCACTTTCACTATGTTGATTCTTCCTAGCCAAGAGCAAGAAATATCCTTCCATTTTCTAATATCCTCTTCGATCTCCTTTTTTAGTATAGTATAATTTTTACCAGATAGGTCTTTTACATTCTTGGTTAGGTTAATTCCTAGGTATTTCATTTTTTTAGATGCTATTGTGAAGGGCGATATTTCCATATTTTCTTTCTCAGTGACGTTTTTGTTTGTGTACAGGAATGCTACTGATTTTTGAGTGCTGACTTTGTATCCAGCTACACTGCTAAATTTGTTTATTACCTCTAGTAGTCTTTTAATGGCATTTTTTGGGTGTTCTATAAAGAGTATCATGTCATCTGCAAATAGTGATAATTTAACTTCTTCTTTTCCTATCTTTATTCATTTTATTTCTCTCTCTTATCTGATTGCTTTCACTAGTGTTTCCAGAACTATATTGAATAGCAGTGGTGATACTGGACATGCTTGTCTTGTTCCTGATTTTAAAGTGAAAGATTTCAGTTTTTGTGCATTTAGTGTAATGTTGGCTGTTGGTTTGTCATAGATGACCTTTATAAGGTTGAGGTAGACACCATGTATTCCGAGTTTCTGAAGGGTTTTTATCATGAACATGTGTTGGACTTTATCAAAAGCTTTTTCTGCATCTATTGAGATGACCATGTGGTTTTTGTTTTTGGCTCTGTTGATGTGGTGTATCACATTTATTGATTTGCATATGCTAAACCATCCCTTCATTCCTGGAATGAACCCCACTTGGTCATGATGTATAATCTTCTTGATGATTTGCTTCATTCTGTTTGCCAATATTTTATTGAGAATCTTTGCATCAATGTTCATTAGTGAGATTGGCCTACAGTTCTCCTTTTTGGTTGGGTCTTTCTCTGGTTTTGGTATGAAAGTTATGCTTGCCTCCAGGAATGATTTAGGATTGCTTTCTTTTCAATTTCATTGAACAGTTTAAGGAGCATTGGCATCAAATCTTCTCTAAATTTCTTGTAAAATTCAGCCATGAATCCATCAGGATCTGGGCTTTTCTTTGTTGGTAAGCTTTTTTATGACATTTTCAATTTCAATAGCTGATATTGGATTATTCAAAATTGCTATATCTTCTTGGTTGAGTTTTGTTAGTTCATATGTTTCTAGAAATGTGTCCATTTCCTCTGTGTTTTCCTCTCTATGTGAGTAGAGATTCTTAAAGTAGGTGTTCATGATCTTTTGAATTTCCATTGGATCTGTAGTAATTGCCCTATTTTCAGTCCTTATTGTGTGAATTTGGGTTTTTTTTTCTTTCTTTTGCTTTATCAGGTTAGCTAGAGGTTTATCAAATTTGTTTATTCTCTCAAAAAACCAGCTTTTTGATTCATTAATTCTTTGTAAGTTTTTTTTTTAGTTTCAATTACATTGATTTCTACTCTAATCTTTACTATTTCCTCTCTTCTATGAGCTTTGGGTTTAACTTGCTCTTCCTTTTCTAGTAGCTTTAGATGAAGCATTAGGTTGTTTATTTGTGCTCTTTCTGTTTTCTTGATATGACTATTTATTGCTATATATTTCCCTCTTAAGACTGCTTTCATTGCATCCCACAGATTACAATAAGTTGTTTCTGCATTTTCATTAAATTGTAGGTATTGCTTTATTTCTTCCTTAATTTCATCAGTAGCCCACTGGTTGTTCAAAAGGTTGTTTTTAATTTCCATGTATCATGCAGGTTTTGCAATTTCTTTTGCCATTAATTTCCAGTTTCAGTGCACTATGGTCAGATAGTATGCATGGGATAATTTCAACACCCTTCCATTTACTTAAGAATGTTTTATAAGATAATATATGGTCTATTTTGGAGAATGTCCTGTGTGCAGCTGGGAAGAATGTGTATTCTGTTGTGTTTGGATGGAACACTCTGTAAACATCTACTAAGTCCATTTGTTTGCAGGTATGATTCAGTTCTATTGCTTTATTTCTGACTTTTTGTCTAGTTGATCTATTTGTGATAATGGGCTATTTATTAAGGTACCTTTTAATAACTGTCTTCTTGTGTATTTGGTTTTTCATGTCCTTTAGTATCTGTGTTATATAGTTGTGTATTCCTGTATTTGGTGCATATATATTTATAATTGTTAGTTCTTCCTCTTGAATTTTTCCACTTACAAGTATGTAGTGACCTTCTTTGTCTGTTTTAATCATTTTAGGTTTGAAGTTCACATTGTCTGCAAATATAATAGTTACCCTTGCTATTTTCTGGGCTCCTATTGCATGGAATACAGTTTTCCATCCTTTGACTTTTAATCTATGAGTTTCCGTTTGGGTCAGATATATTTCTTGTGTACAGCATATTGTGGGATCATGTTTCTTGATCCATGATGTTAACCTATTTCTTTTGATAGTTGAATTGAGGCCATTTACATTTATGGATATCACTGGTATATACTGGCTCAAGTTTGTCAGGTTATATTCCAATAGTTTGCTTTCTGCTTTTCCCCCTTAATTGCTTGTCCTACCTGGTGGTTTCTTTCTGCTGTTCTTGGGGCTGTGGTCATTTTTATCTCTGTCTAGTATATCTTTCAGCACTCTTTCTAGGGTTGGTTTGGTGGACGTAAATTTCTTCAGTTGTTCTTTGTCATGGAAGTATCTTATTTCTCTGTTAAATTTGAATGAAAGTTTTGCTGGGTACATCAGTCTGGGTTGGAAGTTGTTTTCTTTCAGGGCTTGAAATATCTCATTCCATTCGTGTCTTGACTTGAGGATTTGTGCTGAAAAGTCTGCTGTGATTCTAATGGGCTTTCCTTGACAGGTGACTTGTATTTTTTCTCTAACAGCTTTTAGTATTCTGTTTTTATGTTGTATGTCTGAGATCTTAACTATTATGTGTCTGGGTGTAGATTTATGTTGGTTGTGACTGTTTGGTGTTCTATATACCTCACTTATCTGCATATCAGATTTTTTTCCCCATGTTTGGAAAGTTTTCTCCTATTATTTCTGTGAATATTTTACATATGTCATTTGTATTGACTCCACTGTCTTCACTAATGCCTATTAATCTTATATTGTTGCTCTTGGCATCATCTTGAAACTTCTGGATTGTCATTTCATGCTGCTTTGTTATTTTTAAAAGTTCTATCCTTTCATGATCACTAATTGCAATCCTGTCCTCAGGGTCCAAGATCCTATTCTCAGCTTCATTTAAACAGTTTTGCATGCTTTGGATCAATTTTTTTGCTTCTTGGATGTCTCTTTCAGTTTGCTTCATGAATTCTGCTTGTTTTCTACATTGTTCATTCAAGGTTTCAATCAGTTTCCCATGTTCCTGTACTTTTTTCTGCATTTCTTCTTTAGCAGTGCTCACCAACTCCTTTACTAAGGTTGTTACTTCTATCTTTACCTGGGAGAGTACTTCTAATTTGATTTCCTCTATGGCCTCATGGAGTTGTTTTTTTTAATTTCATTCGCTATGTTTTCAGAGATTCCTGGTGTGTTACCTTTGGGGTCCTCTACCTCAGTGTCTCCTGTATTTGCACCTGTTGCACTGGATGTTTGAGGTTCCATTCTGCCTTTTCTTTTTGCCATTTTCCTCTTTTGAGTTAGTGTTTGGTTCTTCAGACCCGTTAGTGTGAACTGTTGGTAGTGTGTATCTTGGGGTCCTAATGTAAGGTTGATGTTTGTCCAGTTGCTGGATCCCACAATGAATAGATGGGCCAGTCACCTGACTCCCTGCTGCAGGGCCTGTTGGGTGAGTCCTGTATTCTTCCTGGGCTGACAAGCCTAGCAGTATTGATGTATGTTAGCTTCTAGTTCCTGTTAGTACTTTATCTTCAGGTTATTCCAGGTCATCAATCTCCATGTCTATAGTGTTTGTATTGGCTGAGGCCCTACTGTGTCCCTATTGTGTGCCTGTGTGTCTCATAAGCCCTTTTGATTTTCTTCAATTTGGGGGAGTCCTTTTCGACACATTTGTCACTCTGCTTGATGTTTTCTGAGTGTAGGAAGGGGTCGTCCTCACTCTTGTCAGACTTACCAAGGTCTTACAGTTAGTTGGAGGGAGCTTTACTACTGGCCCTATTTACCCAGTGTACACCTCTAGTTTAGGGTCGTACTCACCACACTGACTGGAGCCAGCTTGGATCTTGTTACGGTGAGGCAGTCAATCTCCCTTCAAGGTAGCACAGATAGTCTGCTGTAGTCCAATGTTCCTCTGGGCGCAGAGTTCCAAGTTTGCCCGGTGCATGCTGGGATTCCACCACCGCCTTTGCCTTAATGCACAAGTCAGGGCCCAGGGTAGGTTCCCAGCCAGCTGGCTGCTCCAGGTTTGCCTGCTTTGTCTTTTTAATCATAATTAAGTGGTACTATCAATTTGGGGTCAAATGCCACAAGTGAAATGCCCCTCTCATTATGCTCTATCAAGAATCACATAGGTACACAATTATTAATTTGTCTTATCTTTACTGATGTTAACCTTAATCACTTTGTTGAGGTGATGTCTGCTGTGTTTTTCTGCTATTGCATTAGCATTTCCCCTGTTTTTGTATGGTTTGATTTCTTTTTATTTATAGTTAATATCCCACACCACTTAATTTTAGCTTGAACACTTAATAATTTAAAAATTAATATTATTGTAATAATAGCAAGAAGAAATAAGATGATAATGACATAATAAAGTTACATATTTCTATTTGTAAGTAATCATAATTGACAGTGCTAGAAGATGAAATGAACAGTTGCTTGTTGAAAAATTTATGTAATTCAAAATACTTGGAATGATGAAAATAAAGATAATCAAAAGAAAAGAAGAGTGCTAAGTCAGAGAATAACAAACCAGAGTAATGTGTATATAGCAAGGGAAATATAGAAATAACATGATTTGAAATAAGAATGTTGCTGCAAGAAGGCTTGGCAATTACTGCAAAGGAAAATTAAGAATTACAATATTCTTGTGAATAAACTGGACTTTTTTCAAATTTAAGCCTCAAGCTAAGTCTTGATATTATGTTGTAAGGCAGACTTTTAACAGGCAAAATAGAAATTTTCTTTATTCTAAAATTATCCCATATATCAAGGCTATATTTACCAAACTTGGTTTCTCATTCTGAAAAGTATTCTAAACACTCTACCTTCCATATGTGACAGGAAAATGAGATTAGATTGTATGTTAGCTTTCCATTACAATCAGAGATAATCGACTTAATGTGAGAAAAGATTTATTTTAGTTTAAAATCTTGGAGCATCTAGACTATGATCAGATAGAGCCATTGCTTTTCGGCTTCTGGTGGGAAAATTTAGCAAAATTACTCACTTTATGGCCAAGGAACAGAAAAGACAAAGAAGGGACCGAGGTCCTATATTCTGTTTAATGTCAAGCCCCCAGGGACTATACCAGAAAGACTATAAAAAAATAAATAATACAAGAAAATAAGTGCTTCAATTATGAAATAATAGATTAACTATCTTTAAGATATTCAGCTGGCAAAAATATGAAATATTTCATTTATTAACCTCATTAACAAAAGTTTATGAGGACCCTATGTTTCATGTCTGATAATTTAATATTTCATTCACATGAAGGGAAGAGTCTTAAATCACCACTCTTACATATATTTAGTCAAGGTTTATTGCTGTTTAAGTAGGTGCAGTATTTCTTTGAAAGACTTTTACATACAATAAAATTAAAATGCTACCATAAATATCTTTTTTTAAAAAATGTATGTATGAAAGCCTTCACTAGAACACCAAATGTAAAACAATTCAAATTTACTCTCAAAGATTTTAGCTCAATTAACTATTTCTGTAAAAGTTGGCTAGTGTGTTTCACTACTATTTTCAATTTAATATGTCAAATTCTTTTTAAACTCATATGAATATTTAAGTACAAACATTGTATCTTTGTCAGAATCTCCAAATGAGAACATATTATGTACTAAACAATATTCATAAATTTCTCTTAATTGTCCAGAGAAAGGAACTAAAAATTTTAGGGGAGAAAGGACATTTTTAAGAAATGTAAGAATATTAATAAACCAATCATTTTATTCACTGTAAAGAAATCCACATATAATTACAAATTTAGAAGAAACAGCTTTTCAAATACATGAAAGTCTTTTCGTATCATTTCACTCTTTATTTTTTATTGAACCAAAAAATTGTAAAAATATTAAATATTTAACAAGATATTATAAACAAAACATAGAAATTATACCATTTGCATTACTTTCCATAATTGTAGTATTAGCCTGTCTTACAGTTGTAATATTTTCTTCATTAGTGTATATTTCATTATAATTTATAATCATCTGTGCTATTGTTATAATTTTATTCTATTAATTGTTATAAATATATTCTATTTATAAGGTTGTAGAATTCTGTTGACTAAGTTTTACAAATTTTTTAAACTTTACCTAAAATCTTAAAAGATATACATATTAATATCTTTTATATATATATTTATTTCATGGCAGAGTTTTGTTATATAATTCAGTCTGGTCTTGAACTGACTATGTTCAAACTCACAGCAGTCCTCCTGACTGTCTCTCAATCGCTGGGATTACAGGCCTATGTTGTCATTTCCAGCAGAAGAGTGATATATATCTTTACTAGCTTTAAAATGACATTTCACTGTAGAATGTTTATTTAATCTTGATGGGCTGCTTTGCTTCTTCAGAAACAAAAAAAACTATTTACCAAATGTGCACGTTGTAGACAGTTCATTTGTGGGCTAAGCTTTAAAAATTTACTCTCAAACATTCAGTTGGTTGTTTTTGTTAGTGGCTTTGTTTTGTGTTTTATCCTTTAAAAATGTTTGTGAGTCCATATTTACAGTACATAATGATTACACTCTGTGAGGGACTGGTACATGTGTATCTCAATTCTTTTTCTCCTTCCGTCCACAAAAATCACAGTTTTACACCTGACATTTGAAAACAATGAGTAAAGATGTTTTGTTTTTTTCTTTCTTTCTTTCTTTCTTTCTTTCTTTCTTTCTTTCTTTCTTTCTTTCTTCCTTCCTTCCTTCCTTCCTTCCTTCCTTCCTTCCTTCCTTCCTTTCTCTCTCTCTCTCTCTCTCTCTCTCTCTCTCTCTCTCTCTCTTTCTTTCTTTCTTCTTTCTTTTTTGAGACAGGGTCTTACTATGTAGTTCAGACTTACCTTAATTCACTATGTAGCATAGATTTGTCTCAGGTTCATGGCGATTCTCCTGCCTCAGTCTCCAAAGTGCTGGGATTACAGGTGTGTACCACCACGTCCAGCTAACAACATGTATTATACCCACATCCACATCCATGTAGAATTTGCAACTACTTTTTCTTGTTTCTTTTATCATCATTTTCTTGAGTTTATGTTTTAGAAACAAAGCCGCAAACAAGGTTCTTAAACCAGAGTTGAAAGATGAGTGTGTAGCAGATGCAGTGAACCTAACTAATGATATTATTTGCACACCTAGAAGGAAGGGTATGTTCAGTTTAAAAAAGAATGTTGAGAGCTCTCTTTGAATAAGGCTATGTGTTGCTGTCTAGCTTTCCTGAGCACTGGCCATGTCTGGCCCAGATTTTCTTACCACCACCCACTGAAACCATCAAACTAAATAACCCCCCAAACCTGAAACACTAACAAATTTCAAAAGTGGTTCTCCAGAGGGAGCAAGTTGTCTCGTTATCTGAGAGCAAGGCTGGGGAAGATGAAGCAGTTAGAAGAATTAACACACCACTGTTCTCACACGTTCTTTGTCCACTTGTCACCAGGCTGTCATTTCGATGACCTTCCTTGGGTCTCTTCTGCTCTGTCACCACCTGTCTCCTGTCACTCTCACAGTCCCTCACCTATTCTGCAGCACACAGCACGTTTCTAATCGGTTGAGGAAGTCACTCCTTTGCAAACTAAATTCTTAGGGCTATAGCAATTTTCTCAAAAAGACCCTGTCAAGACATTTTTTTGAATGAATACACCGGTAGTGAAGAGGTGACTTGTCTTTTCTGCTATCTTATGTGCTTGTTGGATTGTTAAGAAACTAACCACGTGATAGTATCAAGTCTGAGAGTATAGGCAACTACTCTGAAGAGGACAAGATTCACTAGGATACCCATTCTGGTTTGACTATTACCTGCTTTTGAAGTCCTATAATGTCTCCAATGTTTTGTTTTTATTGATATTGTTCTGTACTGCTATGTTCAATTATACTATGCCTGAAGATATAGACAATTCTATTGAAGATAACAAGAGACATCATAGTAACCATTGTAGATCACCTTGTATTGTGGTTTTAATCTTGTACTATGTCCATCCTTCTGTTTTGAATGACCTTGTTTTGTTTTCTTTCTCATTTGGTTTTATTATTTTCAAGAAGAAGAAGAAGAAGAAGAAGAAGAAGAAGAAGAAGAAGAAGAAGAAGAAACAACTAACCACATTTCCTTCCCTTAACTCTCCAGGAAAAACCCAAATCAAAAATTTACAAATTCACCTTAGATGCAATCCATTCATAAATGAATGCTTTCAGGAACAAGCAAGACTCAAACAGAAATGTTTATTTTCATTGTTTCTTCTAAAGTACTTGGTTGCCTTTCCTTTGTAGCATGGCAGGATATCTTTTCTCCTCCTCTGCTCTGCTGAGCAAGAAGGCAAGTTAAATAAACAAAAATCAGTAAAAAAGTGAGTCTTGGTAATATCCTGCTTTGTACTTTTTGTTGAAGCATTGCAAAAACACAGTTTTACTTCAGTAGGTTCCCTTCCCCCATATAATTTTTCTTGGTGTCTGAAGTTTCAATCTGTGTTATCTGCAAGAGCAGGACCAGAGAAATGCGAGTGTTCTTAGGCTAAGAAATTTTCACTACTTAGCAAAGTCAAGAAAAGAGCTTTCAAAGATCCTACTTTAAGGTTATTCACTAAGGTCTCAGTTTGTGGGCTCAATTAATTAACTATATTCTATGTTCTGTTTAAACAACTTATAGTAACATTTATTTATTCAAATGATTGAACTGTAAACCACATGCCTCACATTTATTAATGCAGTGCATTTTGTTTTAAAATATATCAAGTTACCAGAAGAGGGAGCAATCTATCTAGTCTTTATTTAAATACTTGATCTGTCTTCTTCTCTTTAATTTGTACAAACAGAAAGTCTTTGAAAATTAGCTGCAGTTTTATATGAATGTGCTTTGGACACTGTGAAGTTTTAGTTTGTATTTATTTAAATAAAAGGTAAAGGAAATTAAAATTTTCAAGTTACATTAAGTAAGGTCAGTAAATATTTATGGAACAAATTAATTTTTTATTGCTTCTTTTCCCTGAAGAAATTGAATGAGTTACTGATATAGTCAGGATGGAACCGTGGAATAAAAAGAATGGTAATTAGGAAGCATAATGACTTCACGGCACTGACTGCCAATTTTCTCACTACAACAGTGCCACCAGACCACTTACCCACTGAAAGATTAAGCGACCTTCTGTGACTTTTTGATCTCTTACCTCTTGTTTTTACAGTGTCTTAATAAATATAATGTGTCAACTGGCTAATAGCCAATAGAAAATTAGCAATTTGAAGATTAGAGGAAAGAAACAACATCAATTTTCTTATATTTTTGATTTTCTAAATTTATAACATACAGCACATTATTTCAATGATCCTATACAAAAATGTGAAAATAAGTATTTTGAAACTTAAACAATGAGGAAAATGTTCATTTCACCCTGTTTTGTCTCAAACCTAGACTGTTGTCATGATTGATGAAATGCTGATAGAGATTGTTACATTTCTCTATATATACTGTGAATTGCCTGACTGTAAAAAATATTAGAACTATGGAATAAATTTGAAACAGAGAACCGTGTTATACAGGCATAGTATATGATGCACCTGTTATATGCATATATAGAACCTATTTTTGCCAAGGCTGCATTAAGAGAAGGGGAATTTTGGTAACTGCAGAACGGTTCTACTATTGACCTGAGTGAGACCACAGAATTAGGAAGAAGTACTGTTCTCTTTGAGCAGAATTACTGCGCCCTTTGCTCAACTGCCTGCAAGAACCATATTGCTGAATGTTGTTTTTCAGTGTCTCTTTTGAGCAAAAAGGAACTTTTCAGTTCACTCAGTCTTGGGAGAGAGCCTTGGGAAGAGTGGATGCAGTCCAAGGGTGTTACTGGAATTAGCGCTCCACAGGGCCAGGGTAGTGTGAGGATGGTTGTGGTGTGGTTTTTAAAGTTTTTTTTTTTTTTTTTCTTCAAGTTGCCATCCCTGTGAAGCTGTCCCTGTTTGAACCTCCAGCTCTGTCTTCCTTGTGGCCTAAATGGAAAGGCAAACGCGAGCTGGATTTCACATTGAGCTCTCCTTAACCTCTGTGCCAAAAGTAATGTCTGGCTCTAGTAACATATGTGTTACATTGCTGCGTGATAATAACCCAGAATGTACTGATTCTTTAAACTTCTGGATTCCACACAGCATAGGAAAAGATCAGGTAAAAAGAGACCCAGCAGGTAACTGCATTGCTGTCTTCACAGCTCCCCTGTACTGAACAGTTTTGTTTGTTTGTTTGTTGTTGTTTTATCTCAGTTTCTGCAGTGCTGGTCAGACTGCTGCAACCTCAGCGTGCTGAAACACGCTCCAAATACCTAATATGACATCAAAGAGTACAGACATGCTCTCCAAAGATAACAGAAGCCATCTCTGTCACACCCTATGACTTTAAGTATCAATAACAAGATGTTTAGAGTTTAATTTCTTTAACAGTGGAAGAGTAGGAGCTTTGGAAGGAGGAAGTTTTGTGGGGAGAGGAGACCCGAAATTCTCTAGATTTCAGGAAGGCTTATTAACTAAGGCTATTACTAGGCCAACAGGAACTAAGAGGACAAGGAGGGGAGTTCCTCCTCTTGTTAACCCTTTATAATACCTGACTTTGCCTCTTCTTTGACAGATAACTGGGCATGTTAAAATAAAAGAACAGAACTCTCCTCATGGGATGCATGCACGCAAATTACCCTTGAAACCAATAAACTTCAAGATTTCAGTGTTCATGGATCCTCTGGACCTTTTTCAGGATGCACGAACAAGTACTGACAACATGTTCATGCATCTTACTTTTTTATAAAATGTGCCAAATGTTGCATTTTGATGACAATTTGAAAGACCTCTGACTTCATCCTATCATTCCAACACACTTCCCCTCTTCTTTTTTTTTGTACTGGGAATTGAACTCACAACCTCATGCTTGCCAGGCAGGTACTTATGCCACTAAGCTAAATCCCCAGCCCCCACACTTGCTCTCTTATCCAGTAATGATGAAGCACCTCAGAGAATTCTGGATAAATAGGAGATGAGTTGGACCATTATTCATAGAAATTGATGTTAGAGATATATGCTTATACAATTTGCATTCCTTCTAGGTATAGTTACTGCTTGCTGTCTGCGTTGGAAATGATTCTTTGATCAACTACACTGGAACAAAAATGAAAATGTTTCTAGTGTCTTTTTGTGAAACATAGCAAAACTGTTGTCATATAAAGAGGTCATGAATATTATTTACTCAAGTAATAAAAGATTAGATATAATAAACATGTTTCATGTAGAAGTAGATAGACATTTTAGTTTTCTGAATCAGTCTGGGATCTTTTACTTCTTTAAAGGGTGTGTTACTCATTTTTTGCCACTATAACAAAATGTATGACACAGGCTACTTATGAAAAAAAGGTTTACTTAGCTTGTAGTTTTGGAGGTTTAAGGGGATGATGTCTGAATTAGCTCAGCTCTGGAGATGGTGTCATGGCAGTTGGCAGAAGGTTTGCAGTCATGGTGGCAATGCATAACACAGCAGTCACATCTCAAGGCCAGGAGAAGAGAGACAGAGAGAAGGGGTCATATGGAAACTATCTTCAGATCACATAACCCCAGTGACCTAGGGTGTCACAGCAGGCCCTATCTCTTCAGGGTCCCTTCACTTCTCATTAGCATTATC
Organism: Dolichotis patagonum; assembly: GCA_004027295.1. Classification (NCBI taxonomy): domain Eukaryota; kingdom Metazoa; phylum Chordata; class Mammalia; order Rodentia; family Caviidae; genus Dolichotis; species Dolichotis patagonum. The sequence goes on along the minus strand of PVJX010024314.1, from coordinate 6,730 downwards.
CTGAGCATCAAGCACTTAGAGAGGCACAGTTAGACCATGTACAGTAAATCCAGCAGAGTTAATGTATTTGTAAGAAAGTCCTGCTAATTCTAGTTAGTTTCCAGGTTCCTATGTGGATAAAGTCAATACTGAGTGTTATTAGTTATAAGACATTTTTCAAAGAAATGAGAAATTTAGAAATACAAATTCACAATCAGAATAAAATGTTTCTTCTAAAGGAATTTATCTGTATCCCCAACAGAGGACATTATACCTCATTTGACTTTTGCAACGCCTTTCTGCTGGAGTTGTTACTACTTCTTTAGAGTTGGGTAAACTCAGACGCAGAGAACCTCTGTGAACCTCTGTAACTTTTCTGAATTTCTCATAAATAGCAAAGCTTGGACTAAACCTCCTGTTCATATTCCATCCACCATCCTCTCAGTTAATGTCTTTCAGCTTCTGTTTCATTGTATGTTAAGTGAAAAAATGATCATTTTCTCATTTACTATGATCATTCATAGTGACACTAAGAATGGGAGCTCTGGGAGAAGATTGCTATAGGAGAATGATGAAAAGGCTGAAAAACACTACACAATCACAATGTTAGAATCTTCTCTTGGTTCACATCTTTCCATCTCTCTGTCACTATGTCTTTATCAATTTAAGAAAACAGTATATGCAGAAAAAACTGCTTTGTATCTGTCTTCCTTGTTTACATTTCTCTTTCACCTTATCTTTGTTATTAAAAGTAACTTCTACCCCAATTTGGTATGTTCTTCCTATGAATGTTTTATAATTTATTTATCCATATATAAATTTCTATCAGTAATGCTATATGCTTATCAGCTCTTACCTACAACATATCTGAATAATATCAGTGTGAGAATATATCTTTCTCTATATCCTGATCAGAACAGTTTTTTTAAACTCTGCTTTTTCTATCTTGGTCAAGAATTTTCTTCTTACTTGGTATTAAAATATACTCCTTCTACATTATTATATTTTGTGTCTCCCACATTTGTCCTTAATGGAATTAGTGTTATTTTTTATTTGTGGTGTTAAATATAAGTTCATCTTTCCATGATGAAGTCAGTTTTTCATGGTGCCATTTATTGAGTGATACAATCAACTTCTTTATACAAAATGGCACCTGTTATATGCTAAGTTTTCAAATTTGTGTGAATTTATGAGGTGCTAACTTGTTGGTCAAACATTTAGAAAGAACTTTTAATACCAAGTAGAGGGACTTTGGTAATAGAATATAAGTAAAAAGAGACTCTCTGGTCAAGCACATGGATTCTGTTGACTACTTTTTCTTCAGGTCATAATTAAACATTTTAGGTACTCCACCTTGATTGAGGAGATACTATCATATGATGCTGTCTACAAAAGTGGCACCCTGCCAAGTTAGTAGTGTCCTCTTGACATGATGAACACATCAGTTGTTAATAAAATTGTTTAAAAAGACATATGAAAATGATCCAGCTGAGCTACCACATTACTAAGCATGGTGCTCAGTTTTGGATGTGATCTCTGAAGAAAGATAAAGGAGAGTTTAGAGTCACAGAAAAGCCACTGAAGGTAGCTTTTATTAAAACTAATTCCATCAAGCTTTTCCAATCACAGTGATGTAACTGTGGTAATAAGCACTGCTATTTCTAACAGCTGATACTTTCATGTGGCTCCTAGAAGACCTTACTTGGATTACCAACTTTCACTCATGACTGGACTTATTTTCTACCTTTTCCAGTGCTGTTGGAAGGCCAATTAAGTGGAAGATTCTTTGATTAAAGTTTTAAATATTTAACTGAAAGCCATCATAAAAAATTAAAAGGTGGGCTTTTGTTTGTAAGTTATTAATTAATGCCTCTATTTGCAAAAGGAGTAATTCAGCCATGAAAACATAAGAAAGGGCTTTTGTTCATGTGGGAAGATGTTTGTGTGTCCTGAATTTTCTATTTTATGAATTAATAATATTAATTAAATCATGATCCTATCAGATGTGAGTCTAGAAGCAAAAGATATTCTTGTTTTGGTAATCTAGAAATAGCACTGAGCTAAAAAAAATAGTGTTTGTGAAGTTCACAAAATAGTTGGACATATTTTCCCAAAATATAGAATTATTTTAGCAGGCATAATGGTATTTGTGTTTACCAGGCTTAATTAAATTAATATAGTATTGAAATTGATATTTTTCACATGCTTTGTCTTTTGAGATATTTTCTTTGTTGGTTAAATCTCAAAATTAAACTGCCCTTTAGGTTTCATGATTCTTACTGTCATGAAAGACACTACTCTTACATTTGAGAAAGATCAAATCAATCTACATTATGGTACTTTCCTGGCAGCAAACCCTTACAATTAGCACAGTTTTATTTTTTAAAAATTGGCAATGTTTTACCAACAATTTGGCTGGTAAATGTATACACACAAACACAGTATTGAATGCTCATTTCTTTAATGTGGTACTACTTTTCAATAAGCATGAGTAAAGAAAATTGCATTTTAATATCCCTTCTTAGTCTATGATTATTCCAATAATAATTTGGTGCTGCTCATTTTTATAATCACCAAAAGGCATTTACCATGTTATTATAAAACAGATGAGTAAGTGAAAACTAAATGATGAAAAAGATACATTTCCAAAGGTTTGTTGAATGTGTAGGTATTTTCATGGTGTTGATTACTGATGGAAAGCAACCAAAGCCATGTAGACTTATGAATCAGTAAGTCATAATTACTGAGCATTCATGAAATGCCACAACAGAACTCCTTCTGTCTAGGGATATTATATTCTCCCTTAGATGACCGCAGTAGTACAGTATTGCCAAGTTTATACCACAAACAGAAGATCAATTTCAAGGTATATTTTACTAAATTAAATAGCAAAAAATGTTCAGAAAGTCATTCTTAGTTGAATGAGTAAATGTATAAGATAAAAAATTATTATGAGTAACATGGAGTGTCAGAAACAAAAGGTAGAGCTTGAAAGAGATAGCAAAAAATGGAGATTACGGACAGAATAGTAAAAAAGGAAAATAGTAAAAGAAAAGGTACATTATGTAACTTAAATTTTTTGTTTCATATTTGCATTCCTTAACTCTATTTATATCCTTGGTTTAACAAAGTAAGCCAAGGGCAGCTTTAAACAAATTGTGAGAAGCCAGAACTAGAGCAGGAAATTTGATTTGATAAACTAAAGAGAATTAGTTCAACATGTGGGACCATTCCTCCATCTAGGTACTAGATGGTCTGTAAGCTGTGCTGTTACTAAGATGAACTATCAATTTAAAAGAGAAATTGAATTCATCTTACAGAATTTGTAGTGGCAATGGGTAGTCTTACATGTTCCTTTCCAGATGTTCTTTTTATAACTATAGGCAGTCTTAATTTTCTCATATTCTAAATGTATAAAGTTACAGCTTCACCTCAATTTAAAGTATTAAATCTTGAATAAACGTGGGTAGACTACTGCTTTGGCAAATGGTGAAACGTGCTTTGAATTCTTTTGATTCCTCTTTTGACTCTGCTCTCTGCCATCTGGATATCAGGCACTCCTCACCTCTCAAAACACACACACCTACTTCTTCCTTCCTGGCACAAATCTGACCCTACTTTTCAGAACATAACTTCCTTTATTTAATATTGTTGAGGGCAGAATGCCCTTTGTACTTCATTTTTTCTTTTCCATGTCAAGAAATATGTCTCACCTTGGACTTGACCCTATATACTTCCTGTTGTTTATTTCTGCAGTCAACTGAATATGCTTTTTTGTACCACCAGACCCTTTGAAACTCAAGAAATCTCGCTCAGTTTGATCCATTCTTTCAAGATTACTTTTCCTTATGTGCTTTATTCTTAAAATACTGTGTAACAATAGTTAGCTGGTCGAAACACTTCAAGTTGTAAATCAAGAAATTCTTTAGAAAAGTAAAATAATTCTTCCAAAGATGAACACTCTTTAATCTTACATAATTATATGATATGGTACAACTTTTATCCATTGTCTTCCTATTATTGAACCTTGAACAGTGTCAAGGTTCACACACATATGTACATGCACACATACAAACACATAGGCACACATTATCAAATAATGTCAGAAATTAAATTATTAAGCAAGGAATAAGATTTAGAAACTTCAAAACAAATTGCCTGGCACACAAGAACCCTTTAGTTTGCTACTCCTTCTCTACTGCTCCCTACTTCCAATGCCCTTTTTGTGCTTTCCAAAGATTATTTTTTTACTTGAACTTTAATAAAAAGGAGCATTGGGGTAGGGCAGGTGTAGTGAAAGGGAGGGGAAGGTCCTAGTAAAGATATTAGCTTTGAGAAAATAAATGATTTAACAACAAATCTGCTTAGTTAATCTCTCTAAACATCAATAACATTTATTTCACTGGTTTATTACAAGTTTAGTATATTAAATAGTATATCTGTTTATTGACCATTCTTTTACTGTGACAGTTTTGTGAAATAAACAACATGAAATCTTAGAATCTTAGAGAAGCACTAACCTGGTATTTCTGGATCTGATACATTGGCTGTGTTCTTGGCTGACCTCACTTGAATGGTCTGCACTCTAGGGATTCAGCCAATTTAGACATACCTGAACTAAAACAGCAACAATTACAAGGATATCTTCTTCTCACGAGAAGAAGAAGACAAAACACGAGACAGAAAGAAATTGCTAAGTCCTCAAAGATAGTACTTTCATATAGGTACTCTCACCTCCACCCATATCCTAATGAGCAAAGCAAATCACATAGCTATGTCCAAAGTCAATGGCAAGGCAAAGATTTTTAGGTAAAAGAAGTCATTCCATCACCACATGTACTGTATCAGTATGCATTCATGATTTTAAATAAGCTTCCTTTTTTACACTTAGAGTCTAGTAAGTACATTTTCAGTGTTATTGTGATTGTTATGTTCAGAAGGGCATTTAAATAGTTCATATTTTGAAGACCTTAGTATCTCACTCCTTGTGTATTTAAATTTTCAGTTAAATCCAGAGTCTTCTTAAGTCTAAAACCACAGTTCAACTGCTAGCCTTGGTTTTCACTGAATAACATAAGAAATATAAAAATTTTAGATTGTATGTATAATACTCCACAAATTGGACCGTTAGGAAAATCTCTTGTAAGAATTTGAATGTCAAATGAAAGGAAAGAGAAAAGAGATGCATGCAACAATTGAGAAGTGTTACAGATTGGAAAACAATTGGACAAATAGAACAACCACAGGAATATTTATGAGGAAATGAGACGCCAAGAATGGGTACTTTATAGAAGGGCGTGATATGAAGTAAGACAGAGTAAAAGCAAATTCACCTGCTGTGAACAATACAGTTGCATAGTTGTCTTGGTTACTTCCCTCTGCCTGCTGAAACAAAATACTCAACACCCAAAATTAAGGAAGGAAAGGTTTGTTAAGCTCATAGTTTGTGGAGGTTTCACTCTGCAATCCATTGGCTCCAAGGGAGGGTGCCATGGCAGAAGAGCAACACTTCAAGTTGGCAAAAGACGGCAAAAGCAGCAAGAGCAAAAAGAGAAAGAACAAGGCTCTTGTCCTCCAAGCATACTCCCCATTTGTCCATGTGAGCTGTTTATTGCTTATGAAGTCATTTCTTACTGAAACTTTAATTTTGCAGTTATTCCATCTCTTTTAACATGAACAACATTGCTAAAATTTGTTCTTATTCTCCGGAAGACAGTTAGATATATTGTATTGCAAATGAAAAGCCATTTTTTTCTGTATTTCCAGTGTTTCTCCTACAACTTATTATAATTAATCTTTCTTAATCTCTCCCTTGCTATGTAGTGAAATAATGTGTAACATTTGAAGTACACACACATGCACATGTATACAATTTTTTATTTGGGGGAAAATATGCATTTGTTGGACACTAAAGGTTTTGCTTCATTTCTATTCATTAAAAGCAGAAACAGAGTTTTGCCAATTATTTCTTCCTGGGTTAGCTAATGACAACTGATAAAGTTTTCATCATCCTTCTATTAGGATGGAAAGCCTATCTGGGACATTCATGCTGCAAATGAAAGGCTGAATACTTTTCCTTTCCCAATGTTATGTTTCAAAAGCTTTTCATGGTAAACCTGCAAGGCCACCTCTAACCCAGGCATATTGTGCAGCACTTTTGCAGCTCTAGGGAGAAAACTGATCAGCAAAAGATGAAGCAGCAGTTAGTTTCTCATGCCAACCTGAATGCAGTTCAGAAATACTCTTTTAACATTAAAGTTTTTTTTATTATTATTATTTTTTTATTTGAAAGAGAATAAAACAAAAGGGGGCAGTACAGAGCACATCAGAACAGGACAACATAGGCAACACAGTACTTTACATTAAGTCAACTGGACATCAACAGTAGCTAACACCGTATCTCTTACTTTGCTATAGTTGAGCATAGTTTCAAATACAATAATATCAAACATAACACAATAGTATAAAGCCATGCATAGAGTGAAAGAATTACAGGGCTTTCTGAACCGAATAACAGAAAATGATCAATGGGTACTATAATATCTCATTTTTGATAAAAAAGAAAAAAATTTGTTTGAACTATCACACATATTCAAATTCCAATAAGATACAATGTGATAGATAGAACCAGTGGGTCACAGAGGAAATTAAAGAAGAAATTAAACAATATTTACAAGTCAATGAAAATACAGACACAACTTACCGGAATTTGTGGGATGCAATGAAAGCAGTCCTGAGAGGAAAATTTATT
>PVJX010024313.1:15111-28322 GCA_004027295.1 Dolichotis patagonum | reverse complement strand
TATATATATAATTTTATATATAATTATATATTATATATAATTATATATAAAATTATATATTATATATATAATTATATATTATATATCAATATATTATATATAATATATATTAATATATATAATATATATTATATAATATAAATATATATTTATATATAATATATAATATTTTATATATTTATAATATATAATATATATTATATATTTTATATATATTATATAATATATATAATATATATTTTTATATATATTATATAATATATAAGGTTCCTGCCAGATGCGGGGCTGTCCCTCCGCCTGGGCCACTCCTGCCTGGATTGCTGCACAGCAGCTTCCCAGCACCCAAGTGTAAATGTGTATGTCACTCTCTAGCAAACTCCCTTCCACAGAGGAGTTTGTGATCCAGAGCTAAAAGCGGAAATTGGCAGTAGCTGACCTGTCCTTTGGGGGTTTTTTGTTTTGTTTCTTTGGTTGGTTTTTTTGTTTTGGGGGGGTTTTTTTGGTACCCGGGGATCAAACTCAAGACCTCATGCTCGCCAGGCAGGTGCTTATGTCGCTGAGCTAAATCCCTCACCCTCCACCTGTCCTTTTGTCCTTCATGAAGACATTACAGACTCTGTCTCAAACACACACACACACACACACACGACCTCACCAAGTCAAGGAACAGATGTTGGGAATATGGGGAGGGGCTGCAGGGTGAGGCCCCCCCTAGACTTGGGAAGGGAGGGACAGAGTTTTGCTCAGCAAAGGGAGATCTGCTTGGATCTGGAGATCCCAGGAATTGTGTGGAATCTGGGGAGTTACCAGATGGGCAAAAGGGAGAGAGCCTCAAGTGGGCTCAAGGAGGCAGATCCTAGGCGCAGGAGCTGGGCCCAAGAGTACTGTCCACTGGAGGTATAGAGGTGCTGCATCAGGTTGCTGGGCCAGTTGACTACCAGGTCACTCCACGTCTAGGCACCCCAAAAAACAGAAAGGTAAAGGAGTTGGAATAACAACTGAGATTAAGTTTCCTGAAAGCCTGATAGAATGGTGGTTATAGTTGTACTTCATTTGAATAGTTTTTAAAAAGTGAAGTATTAGAACATTTCAGAGGTATCTGAGTTTGGGAACAGTGTATCTCTGCTGCTCTAATACCCACCACAGACATACTACACAGACGGCAGCTTTCTATTAGACCTGAAGATGCCAGACCTGGCCTGAGCATTTTTCACATCTTGTTTCCTGGCGTCTTAAAATAATGTTATGAGAAAAGATCTATCTACTGTATCTATCTGTCTGTCTATCTATGTATCCATCCATTCATCATCTATCTATGCCTATCTACCTTTTATCAGATTTAGAAAGCAAGGCCAAAGATGCTGGCAACTTGCACTGGGCGAAGGGGGCTCACACACTGCAGGTTGTCATTCTCTTTGGGACCCATATTTCTACCCTTACTCCTTCTGCTTGTGAACTTTGTGAGGAATTCCTGGCCAAAGGCCAACTCCAGACTGGCTCTTTGGACATCATCTTTGTCCTACAGCTAGACGTGAGCTAGGACCACCAGCCTGTTTGTGGAACGGAATGACTACGGCTGTCCACTCTGGGAGGACCAGGGAGCAATGCTCTGCAGAACTGCAGGGTGGGAAGGAAAGAGGGCACAGCTCTGCTTCACAGCTTTGGGCTGGCACAGTTTTCACCCCAAAGAGGTCACAATGCCTCCTCTCCTCCATCCAAGAGGACAGAGACACTGCCTAATTTCATTCTTTTCTTGATTCCCTTTTACATGACAGAAAAGGTTGGTTTTCTGCCTCGAAGACACAAAAATCTCTTCCTAGAAAATCTACAGATGGGCAAACCTACAGGCAGAAACCTGCAATCAGTGTTTCTGGGTGGGTGGCTATGTGGGTTTGGTCAGAAATCCCATTTGCATGAGGTGAGTTGTCTTTAGGATCACCACCCTCTGCCCCTGCCCTTTTGTGCACCTCTAGTGCATTCCTGCTGCCCAGTGTTACTCCTGGGACTGAGGAATGGAGCAGAAAAAGAGTTTGTCTGGGAGTATTTGTGATGTGATAATCTCGTTCTTGGCAAGCAAAGGCAGGATAGGGAGGACAGTAAGGAAAAGGGTTTAAAAAGAAAGGCCCAGTGAAGACTGTGCTCTAAGCAAAGGAGTGACTCTAATGGCAGAGGCTCAGCCCACAGAGTGCAGGCAGGGACATGCCTGAAGTCCCTCAATTCACAGTTTGCTCTCTGGCTGGGGACTCCACACTGAGGAAGCCATGTGGCAGCTGAGGGACCTTCAGTGCCCCAGGCTTTGTGAGCCTGAGCAGTAAATCCTGGACAGGCGCGTAAAGGATACTTTCCATGCACTGTCTCCATATCTCTGTGCCTTCTCAGTGTCTATTCCTGAGACCAAGCCTGTTTGTACCCAGGGCCAACAAGGACAGAAGAAAGGGTGACCCTTGCAAGGTATTTGGGTGACCTTCCAAGGCAGAAGGAGCCTTGAACTTAGACACTTGCTGAAGTGGCACAGTGCATCCTCTCCTCTGAGCAGATGACTGACAGGCCTTCTACGCCCCCTGAGGTATTTGTACCCAGGCCTTACTTTCTGGAGCTGCTCCCAAGAATGACAGAGTGTGCAAGACCCTTAGGCAGGAAACCTCTAGCTACAGTTCCAGGACTCTCCATCAGCCGGGCTGAAACTTCCCCTCTCAGCTGATTCTCTTGAAAGTCAACATCTCCCACCAGAGGTATCAGTTCTGTGAAAAACCTGAAGACTCTCCCTGACCAAGCCTGCTCCCCCACTTTCCCACATCATGGGAAATGGGAAGGGGATGCAACTGCTGGCTCCCGCTTCTCAGAAAACCCAAACTAGCACGGGCAAACAGATGGGGCTGGAGACTGCCTAACTCATGGACAGGGAGGCAAAGGGGACACCTAGCATCCTGGGGCACTCAGAGTCCCTGGTGAAGGTGGCAACCTAAGGACTCTAATACTTAGAATACCACAGAGGTAATGCAGTGTCACTCCCATAATTAGATTGGTTTAGTGTCTGTCTCTGTGTCTGTGCCGATCTCTCTAACCCAAGAAGCCTAGGCTGCCTTGTTGGAGAAGTCACATGGAGAAGAGTGGTCCAGGAAGCCAAGAGGCCATGTGGAGGAGGACTGAGGCATCTGAGCTAACAGCATGATCACCAGCCCTGTAAGTGATCTTTCTTGCAAGGGAACCCTCCAGCCCCGGTCAAAGCTGGGGACCACACTCACTCTCCAGGGTCTGCCTGGGCTCTGTAGGGAACTGACGGGCAGATGTGACCATTCAGCTACATAGCTCCTAACCTGACTCACATGACAGTATGAGGTCTTAGGGAATTTGTTCCACAGCAATCAACAGGAAACCTAGTAACTCCTAGCAACCTAAAGAAATTGATGGTCCAAAGAGAAACTCAAAATGTGAATAAATTCAAGGACAAAATGAAAGGTCAATAACAGGAAACAGGGAGACGTATTTTTTTGTGAAAGGAATTGGAACCCAGAGATGACAGGAAGTGGGAGAGGAGAGGAAAGGATGAAAAAAGAATTAAGATGTGTTGTATACATGTACCAATTCCCCACAATGACTGTAATCATTATGTACTACACACATGTACTGACAAAAAGGCTTTTTTAAAGATATTACTTAAAAATAAGAAAACAAATCAACGTTTATACTACAGAAAGTCCACGGATATGAACAAAAAATGAAATACATTTACAAAATAAAATGCAAAAAGCAAAGTAAAAATTCCTGACTTGCTCGGAAAGGGAGCAGAGGAAGGAATAAAGAAGCTAAAGGAAGTAAGAAAGTCGTAGCGGATACATTACATGAGGCCAGAGGATCGAATTCTAGCTCAGGATCCAGACATGCCAAGTGGCCATCAGGGGTGCCAGCTCCACCAAGAAGTTCAGTGGTGGCTGTTCTCCAAGGCCAGATGATAGCAGCATTAAAAGCCTAAGAGAAAAGAATGATAAACTTGAGGCTTTTATAGGTAAATGGGTGCAACATATTCATAAGTTAAATAAGTCAGATTCGCATGTGTAAACACTGTATTGTCTCACTAGTGTAAAGAACTGAAAGATTAAATAAGATTCAAAAAGCACAACAGATATAGTAAAAGGGAAAGAATATTGTTTGATCAGTCTTGCGTGCCTGTATCTTGTAGCCTGAGTCATTAATTTGAGGATAGCAATATGCAATATAACAACCATTGTTAAATTCCTATCTTGTTTTGAAATCCTATATCACCATCATTTTTTTGTTGTTGTGGTCATCATTTTGCTTTTGTTGTTTTTTAATTGTTTGTTTTCTTCTTGATTTTCCTGTTTTTTTCTCTTTAAAATGAAAAATAATAATAAATAAAGCCTAAGAGAGCCTAAGGCTGATGGTCTTTCTCATGTCTTCATTAAATCTGCCTGTCAGGTCCCGACAGAGCCCAGGGAGACACTGGAGAGTGACTGCAGTCCCCCAAAGCTCTGCCCAGCTCTGGTGCCGGGTGGGGCCTTTCTGCTGCAGTGGATTAGGAGAGCCCAGTGTAGACAGTGTGGCCATGGATGGGTGAATGTGTTCCCTTTTCATTCTGATTTAAACAGAATCCAAAGCAGTTGGCTTTCTCAAAAAGCTGACATGTATTTACAGCTTTGCCTCCATGCTAGCTCTGCAACCCCATCCTCTGTCATAATACAGTCCACATGGACTGGCATAGTGGTGCACACTTGTAATTCCAGCACTTCAGAGGCTGAAGCAGGAAGGTTGCTATGAGTTTGAGGCCAGCCTGAACCACATAGTGATATGCTGGCTCATCCCCACCACCCCCGCAACACAATCCACAGAAATCTACACTCCGTACATCACACTGATGCATTCTATTGATGGTGTCACGCAGAGTGAACACGCAGTGGCTAAACATCTTGGGGAGACAAGTGTACCCTGCCAAGTGGAAGGTGAATGCTATAAAGATGCAGGGACCGCCACTGATCAGGACACACTGCGCAAGCCCCCGCGGAAGTACCATGATGCAGCCCTGGGATCCCAGAGCAATACCATGTCATCCACAGCAGACGAACACGGTATGTTCTGTTGGAGAAACTATTCCTGATAGGTTACTGAGCCCTAATAGAGGCAGCTCACTTGGCCGTGGGGGATATATAGTTTCATAGGTCTGAAGCCACTTACTGTGGGCTTCTATTGGGTTCATCAAGTCATAAAGCTGAATGAGCCCAGAATTACTACATTATAAGTTGCAAATGATACACTTGGCACCAAGCTACACAAACAGGTAGTCTAGTGTTGGGGTCTGTGCCTAGGTCTCCAACCCCCAAATGGGTACACAGCAAAGGCTCAAAGGAATGAGACACTCCAGCAAAACTATCACTTTTTGTTCAAAGGGATCTTAGCTTGCTTTGCCTTGTTTAAGTTCAACACACATGAAGGTATGGACAGCTGTTTTGAGGAGAATGAGAGACACTATGACAGCCATTCTTGGCTTCCCTAATGTCTAGTCTTGAAGACCTGCAATGCCCTCCTCGTCCTGCTCAGATCAATTCCATACTAGGTTGTTTCATGTGAATTCCCTGTATGTGACAATATGGACAACTATTTGGAAGAAAACAAGAGTCAATATGATAGAGAGTGAATATCTCCAATTGTTTAGTTTTGAAATTTATGTCTTACATTGCTTTCTTGTGATCCGCTTTGCTCTGCTTTGTTGTGTTTAATTTTACCCTTTTGATATAATTGCATGTATATTTGAGTGGGTAAGATAGATGACCATATTGCTGTTTTTGTCAGATCGTGGAGCAGAACCGTTAATAGTCTCACTGTTTGAATGTCTACTTTACATGTTTTAACTCTGTAATTTGAACAACTATTTCCAAGAAGTCAGTATGTAATTTGTCAAGTAATAATTCCTTAGGTCTTATTATTGTTGTACTTTTCCTTTTTTCTTTGGAATACTGTATTGTCGCTACCCTTTATTCTGTTTTATTTTGTTTTGTTTTTTTCTCTTTAAATAAAATTATAAAAGAAAAAAAAAAGGAATGAGACACATGGCATGGGCTTAGGGCTGCAGGAGGAGTGAGACCCTCGGCAGAGCTCCTAACCCTGCTAGCTGGCTGGCTGACTGAGGTTAGGCAGCCCGTATTTAATCAGAACAAGCAAGGAGTTGAGTGGACCATGGAGGAAACCTGAGCAGGATCTTGGGAGGGGTTCAAGGACCTCTCAGAGCAACAGATGATGCTAATTAAAGAAAACTGTCCAGGAAGTCTCCAGGTGGCCTCAGCTGTGGCCTATCTTGCCACCTGAGGTGTCTCTTTGTTTGCAGTTCAATCATGCCCGGGCCATGCCACACAGCCCTGCATGTGTACCCAGCTTCAATGGTCTCCAACAGTCTAGACTCTCAGGTCACCTGAGAGCGGCACAAGTGTCCCTCCTCCAACTCGTATATATGCCGCATAGTAGGGAAGGAGGTTCTTAAGACCAGCTAAAGAAGGAACAGGCTCTTGTTAAGTTCATGAATGGGCTAGACAGGAGTGGCTATAAAACCTGGAGGTGGAAAATCTTCCCAGTGGACTGAGCTGATACTCACAGTCATCTACTCCTTATAACAAGGAAAAGCGATGATCTGATGAGACCACAGATTTATAGGCAGAAGTGCTTGGCCTGGTTATCTTATAATGGCCTGGGAGATCAGAGATCAAGGAAGCTGGGGCAGAGATAAGTCTGGAAAATTGGGAGTGAGCACAAAGTAAAAATGTGTGTGTAACATTTTAATGCTCACATGAACACATCCACCACGGAAGAGACACTGGGTAACCAAGTAGACAAAATGACTCCGTGTGCATGATAGGCAGATGCGGGAGTGGCCTTGTTAGCAGAAAATGAGGCGCCGAGGTGTGTGGGTCAAACACCAAGGATCTCACTTATTATGACTGATCTATTATTATTATTATTACTGCTACCTTTGAATGTTCAACTGGGAAGCAACAAAGACCAGTCCTGAGACTATTATGCACTGAATTATAACCTAACCAAATTTTTATGTTAAAGTTCTAATCCCCAATGAGCCAAGGAGGGAAGCCTACAATAGATCCGCAGCACTCAGAAAGAACCATCCCTGCTGATACATTTGCTCCTGGACTTTTAGCTTTAAGAACCATGAGACAATAAATCTGTTATTTAAGTCACTTTGTCTGTGAATCTTTGTTACTGCAGCCCTAGGCAACTAACACAGCCCTCCGCATGGCAATATTTCTCAAGAAGATAGGGCTACTTGATGGTAAATTGTCTCCACTGAACTCTGCCTTGGAAGGGCCATCTGTCCATCCATCTTTATATATAGAGAGAATTATTCTCTACAAGTTGGGTTTGTCTTTCTTGCTGATTCTCAGTCACTACCTGTAGAAAAACTAGTCCAGTTGTTTTTCTACTCAAAATAGCATCTGACCTGGGGACCCTTCATAGCAGCTGTGGGCCCATTAACATGGAATCCACTAGCTGCATCACCCAAAAGCATGCCAGCCGGATGCAGTGAGCCCCTCAGTGCTGGGACGGCCTTCTAAGGCACAGTTGAAGGAGGTGTGCTATGCTTCAGAACCACTGTAGACATCAAATCAGAGAGCTCAATATGTCACTGTGGTCCTATGACATCCTACTGTGTCACTGTAGGATGAATCCATTGGCCAGAGAACCAAGCAGTGAAAGCCAGTGTGACCCCATTTATCATTACCCCTGCTTTGTACTTCCTGTCCCAACAACTCTGGGGTTTTCAGGGTTAGAGTTTACAGCTCACAAGGAGAGTATATTCTGCCAAGTGACGCAACAGGGGCCCAACTGAGCCATAAACTTCAGCTGCTGCCAGGGAGCTTTGAGTTCTTTGTGGCTAAGGACTGGCAGGCAAGAAGTCAACCATGGCAGAGGTAATGGATTCTGATCAGCAAGAGGAAGTAGGGCTGCTTGGACATAATGGAGGTGTCGAGGCATGTGACACCCACGTGACATGTACATAGATACAGTTAGCCCATTGAGAAGACTGAAGCTCAGACCTCTGGAGAATGATGGTTTGAGTTACATTGCCAGGGAAGCCACAAAGGTCTGCAGAGGTGATGGCTCAAGACGAGGGAAAATGTGTACAGGTAGTGAAGATGGAGTAGATAAGTCCCAGCAGATGCCCTGAGACCTACACCAGCCATAGGGGCTGTGGTTTATTCTAATTCCTTATAATTTTCACCCAAGGAAGAGAAACTTGTGTAAATCATGGGGAAGCAGTTTTCCTGAGTATACACCACAGACCTTGTTATGTGTTGTAAGCCCTGTGGCCTCGCCAACAGGTCCTCAGAACCACTGTGGTCTGGAGCTCTTCCTACCCAATCCTTCCTTCTCCCTCTCCTTTCTCAGGGGTCTTGGTTTCCATGCAGCCTGAAGCCTCTCTCTGACTATCCCTTCTTTTGCCCCCTTATTTCTCACTGAAGCTATACCCAATAAATCTATGGTGCTTCTAATGCCATCTTAGCATCGCCTTACGAAAGGGCCTGAATTGACACACCAGCCCTCCTCACCAGAATGGGAAAGGCCCCTTGGCATCAGTGTGGCTTGGAAGAAAAGAATTGAAACAGAGGGTCAAAACTATACTGCCTAAAAAAATGAACAAGAATTTTGAATTTTCCATGGCTACAATGAAAAGGGACAAGCTGTAAAAAACAGAGAAAAGAGGAAGAGAGTGGAGCCCTTACTGCCCTCTTTGTTTCTGCCTTTTCACATCTTGGGTTTCTGGGGGAAGAGCAATTTTTGGTTCAGTTTTTGATTCTTCCATTCCTTAACTTCTCAGTGGATCTCACTGAACCTTGTGGCTTCTAATGGCAGCAATATATTGATAACTCTTAAATTTATATGACAGGTTATCAAAATTAAAATCTCTTTTGCTCCAAAGGACACAACGAAGGAAGAGAAAATAATGTATTTCAGATGCTAAAGCAAGAGGATAGAAAGTTCAATGCCAGACTGAGCAACAAAGAGATCTCAATCTCAAGAAAAGAAAGAAAAGAAAAGAAAGAAAAGGAAAAGACAACATGTAGGTGAAAATATTTGTGCCTCATTATTAGAGAGGGACTTATAACCAAAGTATGTCAGGAACTGTTACAAATCAACAATAAAATATAAACCAAATTTTAAAATAATCAAGGAATTTGAATATATTTTTCCAAAGTGGATACACAAGAGGCCAACTAGTACACGTGAAAAATTCTCTACATCATTAGTTATAAGGAAAATGCAAATAAAAACCAGAATGAGAGACCACTTCACACTCACTAGAGGACTATAATTAAAATGATAGGCAAGCCAGGCATGGACTATAATTAAAATGATAGGCAAGCACGCACACCTGTAATCCCAGCACTCTGGCTAGCTAAGGCAGAGGACTGCAAGTTGAAGCCCATCCAGGGCGATGTAGTGTCTCAGTGAGACCTCCTCTCAAAATTTAAATAAAGGGGGGCTGGGGATTTAGCTCAGCGGCATAAGCGCCTGCCTTGCAAGCAGGCAGTCGTGAGTTCGATCCCTGGTACTGATAAAAAAAAAAAATTTAAATAAAGGAAGGTGCAAGCCTAGTATGAAAAAAAAATTATAAGGCTCGTTATACTATCAGGAGAAACTGAAACTTACACATTGCTGGTGAAAATGTAAAATGGTACAGCTGTTTCAGAGAAGTTTGGCAGTTCCTGAAAATGTTAAACATGGTTACCCTATGACCCAACATTCCACTCCTAAGTATACTCAAGAGAACTGGAAACACATGTTCACACAAAAACTTGCATATGACTAGTCACAGCAACATTATTCATAGTAGCCCTGAGTAGAAACAACCCAAAGATCCACCAACGAATGAATGAATGTACAAACAAAACATGATGCATCCATACAATGGACTATTATTCAGGTATGAAAGGGGATGGAGATACTCACGAGTGGATATTGAGAACATTATGCTCAGTGAAAGAAGTCAGAAACAAAAGACCACTTATTGCATGATTCCATTTTGTAAGATATGTCCATAAAAGGCAAATAAATAGAGAAAGAAAGTAGATTAATGGCTACCGGGAGTTTGGGGGGAGAGAAGATTGGGTAGCAACAGCTAATGGTGTGGGATTCCTTTTTGGGGTGACAAAAATGTTCTGAATTTAGACATTGCTGACTTTTGTATGATTTTGTAAACATACTGAAGCTTAACAAGTTGCATACTTTACAAGGGTAAATTTATGGTATGCAAATTATGTCTCCATAAAACTTTTATTAAAAAAAGGAATCACAGGAATGAGAAAAAATATTTGTAAGTCAATAATCCCTGATCTTTCCCTAAACTCCAGAAGGGCATATGCAATTGGCTACTTGAAGTTTCCCCTTGGATGTTGAATAGGCGTTAAAACTTTGTGTTTCAAATGGAACTCCTTGTTCACAATGTTGTGTCACCTAAATTTTTGCCTCCTTTGGTTTTCCCCATTCCCCATCTCTGGCAACATCAAACATCACGCTTCCAGTTGCACAGGTATATTAGGGTTCACTAAAGAAAAAAAATTAATATAAACACCCACCCAAACATACACACACACATACACACACACACACACAACCATATACAGGATTTACTATGTCAGCTGAAGAGGACCAGAAGCATCAGAGTCCCATGGTTGTCTTGAGAATCTAGAGTGGAAGAATGTAAAGGCCTGAAGCTGACTGCAGAAGCTGATGAGAGTCCATGCTGGAAAAACCAAACGGCCTGCACTGGAAGACTTAGAGTCTACACTAGAAACTGAAGGAACTGGAGACTGATTTTCAAAGGCAATGACACTGACCATGGCTCCTCCCAAGAATAAAAAAGAGAAGACATCCTTCTTCTTTCCCTTTTTAGTCCACCCAAGGAGCAAGCCTATTGGTTGATGCTACCCACATTTGGGTTGGATCTTTCCTATTTTTTTTTAGCCTGCATGTTTATCAGCCACAGGCACACTCAGAGTTTTACTAATCTGCTAGACATTTCCTGCCTAAGTCAAGTTGGCATGTTGCAACTAAACATCACATTAGGCAAAGGAAAAAAAAAGAAACCACCTTTGACTCCTTTCTTTCTTCTTCCTACCAGGCATCAAATCCATCAACAAGTCCTAACCTTCCTGTAAGACAGTTTCAGAATCCGACTGTTTCTCATACTTTTGTATCTATCACCCTGGCCCAACCCAACATTTCTCTTGCCTGGACTATGGCATTAGTTTCCAAACTTGTTTTCCTTCTATCATTGCCTTGCAGTAGTTGAATTACTTCCTTAAAATTCATGCTGTAATCAGCAGGACATCAGAATCTGACTGTATTTGGACACAGAACCTTTAGGGATGTCATTAACCTAAAATGAGGCCATTAGGATGGGCCCTACCTCAATCTGATCAGCATCCTTCCAAAGAAGAGGAAATCTGTACACAAGGAGACACGCGAGGGAGGCACGCAGAGGAGACCATACAAAGACACATCAAAAAGGTGGTCATTGGTGAACTGGGACTGAAGACACAAAACAACCTCATGCTCCTAGGGCCATCTGATTTTTGACAAAGGGGCCAAAACCTATGTTGGAGAAAATACACCCTTAGGGAGGCTCTGGGAAAACTGGTTATCTACATGCAAAAGACAGAAACTAGGTCTGTATCTCTCATCCTAGAGTAAAATCAAATCAACATGGATCAAAGACTTATAAATATAAAATAAATATAAAAATAGAAACTTTGAATCTGCTGGAAGGTAACGGAGGGGAAACACTTGAAGCCATAGCCACAGGAAAGGACTTTCTTAATAGAAATCTAGAAGCATAGGAAATAATACCAAGGATCTACAAATAAGATTGTATCAGATTTTAAAACTTCTGCATGGCAAAGGAAACAATCAACAGAGTGAAGAGGCAGCCTACAGAATGAGAAAAATAGCTACTCTTCTGATAAAGTTACCATCCAGACTATATAAAGAACTCAAAGAACCCAACTCTCTTCTAAAAACAAATGACCTAACCAAAATATCAGCAGATGAACAGAATAGACACTTCTCAAAAGAAGAAGTACAAATGACCAGTAAGTAGGTAACAAAAATGTTCACTAGGGAATGGGTTGAAATGCAAATCAAAACAGCTCTGAAATTCTAACTTACTCCAGTCAACATGGAGATCATGGAGAACCCAAAACGCAACAAATGCTTTTAAGACTGTGGAGAAAAGGCAACCCTTCTACATTGTTGGTGAGAATGTAAACTAGTACAATCACTATGGAAATCAGTATGAAGATTTCCTCAAAAAACTAAAAGTAGAAATTCCACTTGACCTAGCCATACTCTTCCTGGATGTTTTCCTAAAGAGTTATAGAGATACTATCATCATGTATGCATATGCATGTTTATAGCAGTACAACTCACAATAGCTAAGCACTAAACATAGCCTAGATGTCTATCAACGGACGAATGGATAAAGAAAATGTGGTATATATACACCATGGAGTACTATGCAGCCCTAAAGAAGAATGAAAGTATGCCATTTGCATAATTTCACACTGTTACGTGAAATAAGTCAAACACAGAAAGTTAAATATCAAATGGTTACTCTGCTATGAGGAACCTAAAATGTAAATAAACAAAGAGCATTAAACAAAGGAAATATTGTAGGAAACAAAAAGGCAGACTTGTAGGAGATAGGTATGAGATGGGGGTGCAAGAGTGGGGAGAAGGGAAGATGGAGGAGGTAATAAAAAATGATCAGAATGTGCTATGCCCACATAGTAATCCCATTCCCCAAACGAACATAATTATGATGTATTACAAACATACGCTACTCTAAAAAGAAAAAAGAAAGAAAAAGCAAGCATATAGGCAGTCATCAAAAACAAAGGCACTGGGCTAGGAATGTATTTTAGTGCAAGATTCTGCAAGAGGCCCTGGGTTTGAGCCCCAATTCCAAAAACAAACAAAACAAAACACAAGGAGAGAAGCTTCAGAAGAAACCAAATTTGTAAACACTTTGATTTTAGCCTCCAAAACATGAAAATATAAATTCCTGTTGAAGCTACTCAGTTGATGGTATTTTACTGTGGCCGCTGAAGCGGACTTAACACAGGCCACAGCCTATTCTCACGCAGCAGCTTGCTTGAAATCACCTCGCCTCCACGCTCCACCCCCCGGCC
>PVJX010024313.1:0-15011 GCA_004027295.1 Dolichotis patagonum | reverse complement strand
GCCAGGGCTCTCTTCCTCACTCCCCAGCTTCCTGCTCAGGCATGACTCCCAAAGGGACACTCCCCCACCCCCCATGGCTCTGTCTAGAACATCACACCTCTCCTCAGGGCTCTTTCCACTTCTTCCCTTCTCTTCCCCACCCTCCTCCTCTCTCTCCCTCTCCTTCCCTCTCTCTCAGCCTCCCTCCCTCCTCTCTGCTGGAGATCAAGACAGAGACTTTGTTCATGGCTGTACCACTGTGCCAAGAACAGAGCCTGCAGTATAGCGAAAACTCAGTGAATGTTGGTTTTTTTCATTAAGGGAAAAATTAAGGAATTGAGGCTCTCTGGGTTACCTTTAAGACTAGACACTTTTTTTTCTAGCTGAAAAAAGGCTCAGAACCAATTCATGTTCTGTCTTTGATAGGCATACAGTGGAATTTATGCATAAACTTCCACCTGGTTTTATTGGTCTGCCTTCTTTCCCTTTGCTTCTTTTCCTCTTATTGAAGTATAATGTATAATGTATGTATTTTGTGAGCTTAACTTTTGAAATGACACGTCTTGTACTAAAATAACTTAAAAGTAAATCTTAAAAGTGTATCTAGTTTCTGGCCTTCTGGGGACTGTTTGACCCCAGGCTGCCATGGGGTGGGAAGGAGACAGTGTGTGTGTGTGTTCCCAGCCTGTCTTGCTGAGTGGACACAGGTTTTGTTTGTGTCAGGCGTTCCCAGGGGAATTCTGAAGAGTCACAAATTCTCCTAGAGAACCTCAGCTGTGGAGGAAGAAAAAATTCCCTTTAGAAGACCACCTCATGGTCAGCGGGGCATGGTGATGCCTGTGATCCCAGCACTTGGGAGGCTGAGGCAGGAGAATCACCTCAGTTCAAGGACAGCCTGGACTGCCTGGTGAGTTCAAGGCCGAACTAAACTGCATAGTAAGAGACCCTGTTTTGTTGTTGTTGTTGTTGTTTGTTTGTTTTTTAAAAGGAGAAAGTATGGAAAACTGCACTTTCAGGGAAGCAAACGCATCTTCTTAGCCTATAAAATGTTGGGCCAAGGTTGAGGAGAGTGCTTTAAAATCTGCCTGCCCTAAAGGGCATGAGGGCGGTTTCTGGGTTAGCTGCCTGGGTGCCTGGAATCACAGGAACAGAGGGGCCATTCACTGGCTGGCTGGCCGGATCCCTAGAGACTGGCCCTGGCCCTGTGCCCCACAGAGGAGAAAGGCTCTGTGGAGCTGGCAGCAAAACCTCCCCAGGCCACTGCACAGACATGTGGACGGGCCCCTCCGCTCGCTGGGATGATAGACCCTACAGGCTGAGGTGGGGCCCTGCGCCAGCCCTTTGGGACCCTGCTCACGCTATAACACAACCAGAAACACCGACAGGACACCCAGGATGGGAGGCAGATTTATTTACATCGACGGGCACTGGTCCAGGTCATTCCCAGAACGTCCGGCCCCAATCTCTGGTCTAGGGCTTATATGGGATAAGCAGGCAGGAAGTCCAGAGGCAGAACGGCTTGTCAATCGGGGATTGGTTTATACAATTCGCATCATAATGACCAGCTGTTTTTAAGAGATTGGCACAACCTGAAGTGGAACAGGAACTATTACCTCGGCAACTAAGAAACCGGTGTATACTGGTGTGGGGAGGGGGGATTTTCTGTTACAGCGCAGCCAGGATGAAGGTGCAAGCAGAAGCAGGGGAGGAAATGTCTTCTCCAGAAGGAGGCTGCTAACTACAACCAGTCCCTTTGCCAAAGAAATGTGCCGTCTGTCACATCCTGGACATCCACCCCCAGGCTGGGTCAGAGTCAAGGTGAGGAGGCCTGTGTTTTTCCAGCACGATTTCTTGACGTCAGACTCCACGTGACCTCGGATTACATCACTTACTCTACTTTCTTTGCCTCTTTGTGTTTTGTGGGTTGACACTTTCCCTTAGTTGCTGGGGAGTCTAGTTGAGTCAGAAGTCTGTAACACAGAAATTCTAGCTAAATTGTTCTACGCCCGTGGCTCTTGACAGGTCAGAATCATTACATAGGCAGGAATTCTCCAAGTGGACCTGTGGGAAGGCCGACAGTCTGGAACAAAGCAGCCCACACCGTACGGCCATCACACCTATGTCCAGCCTGTAGCCTGCGGGAGGTACAGGTCTGGCTTCTCAGCCACACTGAGTGAAGGGCAGCTGTCCAGGGCCACATGTAAAATATACAATATAGTTAATGTATGTATCAAGACTTTCTTCGAAAAGTACTGTGTATTGTAACACAAGTGTGTCCCACCTGTAGCTCTGATGGGTGTGGGGCTAGGCCAAGGAAGCCGCATCTTTGTCAAGTGTTGCAGGCGATCGGAAGAAGGTAGTCTGCAGACCACACTGTGAGAATTAAATCCCATGGTGCTGGTTAGCAATGCAGTACAGTCCCTGGCTTATATTTGACTTAGGATATTTTTGACTTTCAGATGGAGCATAAGAGCAATTCACTTTTAGTAAAAACCGTGCTTCAGATGCTGATCTTTTCCTGGGCTAGTGACACATTTACAGCCCCCTCTCACCAGGCGGGGCAGCAGTTATGACGGGGTAAACCACCGCGCACCAGTCAGTGCTCGTATTGCTGTTAGTGTGTTTGGCAGGCTGGGTGTACTAAACACAGCCCTGACTTACAATGGGTTTGTCAGGATGTGACTCATGGTACGGTGTGAACATCTAACTAGTGTTGGGAGCTGGCCACACACCTCCTGATGCAGAATTTGCACATGTGCTCTGTTCCACAGATGCGTCTGCACACAGCTACGTTTGGGATGCACTGCTACAGAATGTACCTCTTTCAGAAAAGATGAGCCAGACTTTTGTTTTTGAGGTCTCCAGTGCGGGTTCCCACCACTGCCTGAAAACCAAGGCACACAGTGCTGGCATAGAAAACTTGGGGAAAAACTTGCATGTGACCCAGCAGCTAAGATCTTTCCAAAGGAAACATTATTATAATGATTTTAAAGAGCTTTTCTCTCTTTTCCTGGGCATGGTAGGAATCTCTAAGGTGAAAGTGGCCGCCACCACTCACCTGGCTGGGAGACTGTCCCGCTCTGCAGTATGTGGAAGTAAGGCAATAGTAGCAGCTGTATCATTAGTCACCCTGCAGCCGGCAGGCTGTGTGCATCCGGGACAGCTGTACATCGCCACCAGAGGGACTCCTTCAGGCCAGGGGCCAGGGTACTGCAGCAGCCTGGGAGAGATGCCCTACCCATGGAGCTGTTTGCTCCTGAACATGATGATGTCACCCACAGGAATGCCAGGGTCACTGGAGAGCAGGCGAGTTCTCTGGGGAGAATCAGCCCGGGTACCGAAGTCTAGCCAAGTTAACAAGAGGATCCGTGGTCAGACTTGCTTTGGAGCAGGCAGCTTTTGGGGGGCAGAGGTGGTAGAGACAGCGCTGAGTTTATGTTAAGGCAAGTCTCATTGAAATCAGTGTAGCCCTTATTTCCCAGTCCTCGGAAGACAAGCAGGAATCATGGACCAGCAGAAACTTCAGCTGCTGACCTGCTTAACAACCAGCCACTGCCTTCTTCTTTCAGCAAACACTAACCAAGTGCTACCAGAAACGCCTGTAACAGCAGTGAGTGACAGCTCTAAGTCAGGCACCGTGTTAGACTTGAACTGGCAAATTTTTATTCAGCATTCACCAAACTACATAAATTAGCGAGTCTGCTTCATCCATGAGGACACAAAGGATCTGTGAGGGGAAGCAGCCTGCTGGATGACCACGGGGCGCCTGACAAAACTGCAACAGTGCCCACTCATCTACACAAAAACCAGACTTGTTCTCACTATAGAGCCTTCTTCCTCTAGGCCTGCCAGCCCCTGGCACTGACTCTCCTTCCTCCTCCCCACTAGCTGTCCCGGAGGCTCCTCCATACTGCCCCTGGCTCTTCGATAGCTGATCTCTGCCCTTTGAGCTGCCCTGCAGCTCCCGATTCTTCTAACAGTTGCCTCCCACAGTGCCTTCGGAGCCCATGAAAGTGCTACCTCGTTTAGAGCTCCTTTGCCTGCTCAGAGCGCAGGGCTGAGCTTAGAGACCGCACAGGATTCTGCAGAGTGACTGACCTGGGTGTCCTCTGGTGGTCCCAGGACAGTGACCTGAAGAAGACACTGGGCATCAGCAATGTGTCCTCTTCCATTTAACCTCCTGGCAGAAATGTGAAGAGATCAGACAGCAACAGTTTTATGGCTTTCGAATAAGCAGAACGTTGCCCTAGCCTCGGCAGTAGGGGTTCTGGAGCTTGGGCCAACAATGCACTCGCCTAGAAGGGGAGGGAATTGTTAGAATAGAGATTGCTGAGCTCCGCCCCCGAAGCTTTGGATCCAGTGGACGGGGAAGAATCCCTTTCTAACAACTTCCCAGGGTGATGGTGATGCTGCTGATCTAGGATCATGCTTGGAGAAATTCAGCTCTAGAGTTCAAGGTTGAGGTCTAGCGGTGAAGTCCTATCGCTCTGTGGGAGAGAAGTGGTGGTCGCTACAACCCCCTTCACACTTGACGGGTTGCTCACACTTCCCCTTCTGACGTTTTGCAGCCCACATATGCTCATGGCTGAGTGCAGCGCGCCCTCTTGCGGTCAAGATGAAAGATTACCTGAACTGTAATGCACTGGCCTCTACTCTTTTATGAAGTCGGCCAAATACTGAATTTCATCTGCCTGACAAAAGAATTGGGAAATTCATTATTCACCAGATCTGCCATGTAGAGGAGGAACAAAGGGTCTATTGAGTGTGTGACAGGTCAAACACTGACCTACCGATGTTCACATATGGCAGGAAGGATGAGATGTCTAGAATCATCCAAACTGGATATAAATTCTCCGTAGGAGGGTACGCCTTTGAAACAGAAGTTAAAAGTAAATAATGTCAAGGCCTTTGAAAGACTGTGTGACTAAGAAGGCACCATAGACTAACTCCAAACCATGGCTGGTCTCTCAGCTCCAACGTCCTGGAATTAGAAAGCTGGCCGTTTTGTAATTAAATTTATTGGTGCATTTTAGGTATACATAATGACCACACATTACAGGGTATTTGTACCTGTACATGGTATAACTTCATTTTTTTTGAAAGCTGGCATGATTAACTGTGGGTCCCCTGCAAAAGTACTTTGGAACAACTGTCACCAGCTCTGTCATCAATTGATTTGGCTCAGTCAGCTTCTCAGCTTTTAGTAGCCATTACACTACTGCTACAAGATTCACTGCCACCTAATGCTAGAGCAGGAGTGGGTAACCAGGAAACAGGATCAGCTGGGCTGTCTTCTCCGCCTGCAGAGTGCACTAGCATCACCTGGAAGCTTGTTGCAACAGATTGCTGCACTCCTCCCCCTGAGATTCTGACTCAACAGACTAGGACTAGGTAGGGCCTGAGAACTTGCTATTTTAATAACTTCCTGACTGCTTTTGTTCCCAGGCAGAACAAAATCCCTCCTGTACTACGCATTTATAGGGCTTGATTATTATTCAATCAAAATCTATAAACAATCAAGAAGCTTTAATTCAGGTGTCTTAACATGAGCACTACTGACATTCTGAATGATAATTCCGTGTGTGTGTGTGTGTGTGTGTGTGTGTGTGTGTAGCTATCTTATCTATTACAGGAATATTATCAGCATTCCCAGCCTCTATCTGCCAGTAGCAGCCTCTGCTCCCCAGGTTTGATTATCAAACACATCTCAGACATCAATAGGTGGTCCTGGAAGGCAAAATTGCCCCATAGTAGGGAAGCACTGCTCTAAAAGGTAGCAATGTTTTCCTCTCTCATCTGGTAGACTGTGAAGGCACCTTCGAGTTGCCTTATGTAACAATACTGACTGTCTTAGTCTATTTTGTGTTACTATAGCAAGATACTTGTGACTGCCTAAGTTATAAAGAGAAGAAGTTTATAGGTTTGGAGGCTGAAAGTCCAGTGTTGGGTGACTCCATCTGGTCTGCCACTGGTGAGACTGTTCCAGTTGCATTTTAATGTGGACAGCATCACGTGGTGGGAATGCATGTGCAGTGGGTCACATGGTATATTAGTCACTTTCCCATCACGAGAACAAACCAACATCCACAACTTACAGGAGGAGAGGTTCGTTTTGGCTCACAGTTTCAATGGATCAGCCCATATTCAGCTGACTCCAAGGCAGAAATGGTATAAAAGAATGGAATATAGGAGGAGAGCTGTTTCCCACATGGCAACTAGGAAGCAGAGGAACTGGGGGCAAAGATACACCCTTTCCAGTCATTCCTGCAGTGAGCTGCTCCTTTTGACCAGGCCCCATTCAGAATGTAAGACTTGGGAGAGATATTTTAGATCTAAATCATAACATTCCACCCTTGGTCCCCAGAAGCCTCATAACCATCTCATGCAAAACGCATTAGTCCTTGTCTTAAGAGTCACCAAAGGCTCAACAGTTCCGGCATTGCTGAAAAGTCCAAATTCAAAGTTCCTCCTGAGATTTAAGGTAAAGTCTTAGCAGTAAGCCACTGGATGTTAAACACTTCCAACAGGGTAAACATACCCATTCCAAATGGGAAGAATAGAGGGATAGACAGAAATCTGTCCAAAGTAAGACAAAACTCAGAAGGGCAAATATTAAATCCAGTAGCCCTACATCCAGAATCCAGGGCAGGTTTGAGCTCCAAAGCACCTGGGTAGCACTGCCTCTATGGCCTTGTTGGTTGCAACCCACATGGTTTCTCTCTTGGACTGGATCTATTCACTGCCTGTGGCTTTTCTTAGCAGACATGCCAATTCCTGGCAGTCCCAACTTCTTTAGGGCCTCTGCTACATCTTGGCTTCATTCTAACATCACACACTGCCCTCTCATGGGCTCCTGGCCCCAGACCTTCTCCTGAAATATTAGTGGAAGTCACTGTGACCCCATAACTCTTGCATTGTGCATTCCCAAAAAACCACCACCATGTGGAGGATGCAAAAGTTGGCCACCAGCTTGAGAGCTAACTGGATTCCCTTGGATCATGGCTGTAGTGGCCTCTGAGTGCTTCAGTGCCTAAGCTTAGCGATACACTTCTTTAGTTAGCCCTGAACGAGTAAGTGTCACAAGGACTCTTCTCAAAGGAAGGGTTTACAGTTTTGCACCCTCAAACCTGTGATGGGTGGAGCTTTACTGATTTCCGCTCCTTGTACAAAGTACTTGGCTTCTTTTTAATATTAACCTTTCAGCAACCATGCTTTTTTGCCCCAGTTTTACAGGTCCTTACTTTCTGGCAAAATCACAAACTTTAAATCACTCAGCTCCACTGTCTATTCCTGATTCACACAATAGATCCAACTAAAAGCATTCAGCTTTATACATGTCATGGTCTGACTAATGGGCTGCCTTGCAGTTTCCTTTGCCAGATCTATTAGTTTGCTGCTCTTAATCTCAGTCTCCTGAAAAGTCTCAAGTCATGGGCAAAATGTAGACAAATTTTTTTAATCAGAACATTATATAGCCGCTAGCCCAACCACAAAGGGAGTCCTTTTTTCTCTTTTTTTTTTTTTTTTTTTTTTTTTTTTTTTTTTTTTTTTTTTTTGTGGTACTGGGGATTGAACTCATGACCTCAGGCTTGCCAGGCAGGGTGCTTAGGCCACTGAGCTAAATTCCCAGACCCGAGTCCTTTTTTCTCAAATGCAACATCATGACCCTGACCTTTACTGTCCACATTCCTATTAGTATTATGATCTTCTGAGCTCTGATCAGTATCACACAACACTGCTCACAGAATTCTAGGGCTTCTCCATCTTGCATCTCCAAACCTTTCCAAACTCCTCCTGCAAATCAGTTCCAAAGGCTTTTAAACTACACGGTCAGCTACAGTCACAGCAATAGCTCTACTCCTGGTACTTAGGTTCTGTATTAGCATTCCTATTCCTGGGATAATTTAAAGCAGGAGAGGCATATTTTGACTCAGTTTTATTGGGTTCAGTCCATGGTTGACAGATTCCAAGGCAGAAATGATATTACAGAATGGCGTGTTGGAGGAATGCTGGTCACCTCATGGTAGCCAGAAAGTAGAGAGAGGGCAGAGCTTGGGAAAAAATGAACCCTATAATCTCATGCCCCCAGTTATGGGAGCCTGTCTGAACCTTGTCGTGGTCTGGAGGAGTTGACAAATTGTAATCTCAGGAAAAAGTTATTGGAATTCTTGCAAATAAATTCCAACCTACCACTTCCAATGTAAGCCATAGCAAGAATAAAGAAACAAAGACACATCTGCAGTTGTAGGGAGGAAGGGGTCCGAAGTCCAGTCAAAAGAAAGGCTAAATGGAACAAAGGCCATGACCCAGGGCAGAACCTGTGTTTTATTAATTTGTGAAGGGGGGAGTAGCTTGGGGCTGAGTGACGGTGAGAAAGTGGGAAGAGTACGAGCACTATAAATCGGGCTAGGTGGGAGGCACAGGGCACATTTGCAATATGCAGAGTGAGGTATGTAGAAAGAGTACCGGATTCTGGTAACAGCCTCTAAGTTTGGAGGAATCTACATATCACAGTTTGAGGAAGTATTTTGTGTTTTGAGTAGGCTGATTCAGCTCTGATATCTAGCTTTTATTGCCCTGGGACCCCACGGCCTCTTTCTGTCTCTCAGCCTAGCTCACACTTAGCAGTAGGAAGCCGTAGGCGGGGCATCACAGACCTGCGGCTTTGCTTCAAAGGCCATACATCGCTGCATCATCGCGACCGGACCCATTTGCACCGTGGAAAGCGGGTGAAGGGGGAAGAGCCTTTCCCTAGTGAACTCTGCACAGAGGAGTACACGGAAGTAGGACAACGGTGAATCAAAATGGCGGCAAAGTGTGTTCTTTCAGGGGGAGCTGTTTTGGTTGGTCCTCCACACCCAGTCCCCTGTCCTTTATGACCAGGTCCCACTCTGAATGTGAGGCTCAGGGGGCCCCTTTCGACCTAAACCATAACACGGTACAAGAGAGGGAACAAAGAGTGACCTGTGAAAGTCGAGCTCATCCTGCGGTAACCGATCCAGAACCCTGAGAAAAGCACGAGCCTTTTCCAAGGATGATCCCCCTATAACTGAGTCACCTCCCTCTAGGGCTCACCTCTTGAAGGCCCCGCTTTCCGGTGCCACAAATCTGGAGACCAAGCCTCAATATGAGATTTTATGGAAGCAAAGCATACTGAAGCTACAGCAAGGACACAACAAATTTTTATCCCCTGTAAGTTTAAATAGCAACAGAAAAAGTAGCTTACATTTCTTGAGTGCCTACTGTGTGCCATCATTCTGTTCACTTTTTCTTTCCTTATGATGGGTATTATTAAATTAAATTGCCCAAGTTTGTCTTAACTCCCGGATTCCAGCAATTCTCCTACCTCAGCCTCCTGAGCAGCTGAGACTGCAGGCATGTGTCACCATATCTGGTTTCTGCTAACATTTTAAAAATATGTCATGGATATTTCAAAACTTGTCAGTATATTTTATGTTCTTGTCTTTGTACTTGGTATATATTTTGCGCTGGTGGCAGATCTTAATTTGCACTATCTTCATTCCAAGCGCTCCAGACTCCGCTGTCTTCCCACCTTAATGCATCAAACGTCGCAGGCCAGTTTTACTTCGGTGTCTTTCCAGTTTTGCTTCAAAGTCCTTCTGCTCACGCGTTAGCTGTTTTCTCAGTCTCATATACCTATTCCTGTACTCTGCAATCTGTTCTTGGAATATTTCCACTTACTTTTAAGTGAGGTCTACAGTCTATGAAATTCGTTAAATAGTGGAACACCTCATCTGGTGGCCAGACTGTGTTGATTATTATTGTCTTTTAGTTCCCGTAGCTTTTCTAGAAGCTGTCTTCCAGTAGCTCTTGTGTTTGTACATGCACCACTGAGGTCCTTCACCCTATCTGATGTTAATCCTGATGCATGCGTCAGTCATTGTTATGGCCTATACCTACTTTTTGGAGGGTGGTACTGGAAATAGAACTCAGGGCCTCACACTTGCCGGGCAGGCACTATGCCCGCTGAGCTGCATCCCTATGACCTGTATCTAGATAGTCCCCCTCAGCCTCATGCACTCACAGATGAGGTTTTGGGGAGGTGACTGGATCATGTGTCCGTGATACTGGATTAGCCTACGGGTGGGTTTAGAGCTGCCGAAGCCTGGGGGGAGGCATCGGGTCACTGTGGGCACGGCCTGGAGATAGAATGTCTTCATCCCCTCCTGCCTTAGCCTTTACTGCTGTCTGCTGCCATGCTACGAGCTTTCTTCTCTGCCATAACCTTCTACCATCCCTCCACACTCCCTTGCCTTGGATCCAGCCAACTAAAACTGACAAACTCTACAAACTATGAGCTAAAATAAAGTTTTCCTTCTTTAACTTATGGGTGTCAGGTGTTTTGTTCCAGCAATAAGAAAGTAACTAAGACAGTCGCACCCTTGTGCTTTTCAGTTGATCTCATAACATCCAGGTGTGTTCTTCTCCATTCAGGATTCTGCCTTTCCACTAACCGCTGCGATGTTTCTCCCTAGTTCCTCGTGTTCTCCTTAGTAAATAGTTCTGTTCACTTCCGATCACTTATTCTCTAGAGAACTTTTCAGTAAATCTTACCATGTTTCTTCACTCAAATTTTAAAAATATAAAAATTAATATATGTTTAAATGCTGCAGTCAACTTATGCTAAGAAAAAGTAATAATGAGAGCTAAGCCTCATGAAATGTTTCCTATGAACTATGCCATATGCTAAGCACTGGGCAAGGTTTATCTTACTTATTTTTTCTAATAGGACTATTAGGTAGGTGCTGTGACACCTGCCATATTTGAGTCAAGATAAGATGGCACAGAGAGTTTAAGTAATTTGTTCAAGATCACCCAGCCAGCAACGGACAGAGCTGGGCATTGTATGGAAGTCTGCTTGATGACTGAGTTGATTCCCTAAATTCTACACTTAACTGTCAGCAATGACAGTTTGTAAAGGTTGCTCTTGTCTCTGAGTTTGTAAAGATATAGCTTTACAGATTATATAGTGTACCTAAGACACCATAGGCCCTCCTTTGATGGGAAATTTTTAAAAATGTACACATGGCCTTCCCGTGAGCCAGGCTCCGCCATGGAGGTCAGAAGGAGACTCAGCAAGAAGACAAATCACACCTTCCACTGAGCCAGCAAGTGTGTGGGCTGGGAAACCAGAAGAGCCCCTACCCCGCACCTCCACTCTCCCCGTAAGCAACTGGCTGAGTCAGAAGACTCGGAGTGAGATGATAGCAACTGAATAGCTTGATGCTTGTATTGTTTGACTAACTTTGCAGACCTGGGGCTGGTGGTCTGGGCATCTATTTGGAGGATGGCAGTGTGCACTGTGGCAACTGTGTGGGATTTCCTTCTATCTTGTTTTTGAAATCCAATGTTTTGTTCTGTTTTACTGTTTTATTTTATTCCTGTATCTGGTAACCTAAGCAACTATTTTGAAGATAACAGTATGCAGTATAACAACCATTGTTAAATTCCTGTCATCTTGTTTTGAAAACCTAAGGGAAAAAAATATACACACATGTGATTCTTTTTTCCTTAGTATCCTCAGAACTACCTGTGAAGCAAAATGTCAGGAGCTCGAATCAAGAAGTCACATCAGAACCCAATGGCAGCAGAGAGAGAGAGAACAGAAGTCAGAGGGCCGCTGGCTCAGAAGTGGATGGAAGTGGAGCTGTGGCATCTGAGAGTGAAGACGGGGCCTCCAGGAGAAGACGGAGGGAGGGAGGAGGTAAACAGAGCTTCGAAGGGCTCTGTGCTTTCCCTCGGTAATTTTATTTTGTTAAGGACAAGCCTGTGGCAGTGCTGCTGGGAAGACAATTAGGAGCTGAAGACAGAGGAGAGCATGGGGAGGAGGCGGATGCCGAGCAAGGGTCCCCAGTCAGGACCATGAGATGCCTGGGACCCATTTGGGGGGGGACATGCTTGTTGGTTCTAATACTTAAGTCTGCTCATACCTGCATCCCACGATGGCTTCCCACCATCACTATTCAATATTCCCAGGGAATATTTGGCTTGGGAAATTGTTAATGAAAAACACTGTATGTTCACTGAGTATAACTCCATGTGCTTTTTAGTGAAGAAAAAGAAAACCTATGATACCAGAGTGTATGTGCTGTGGCAGCCCCCTATACAGGCGGAAGGGACACAGTCTACCTCCACTTAAAACTGTCAGCTACGATGGGTCCTTGAACTATTCTACCACTTGAGTTACCTTCTAAAGAGTCCTGTTAAAATACAAATGGACCAAAATAATCTTGAAAAGACGCCCACATTCATCATAAGTTATTCCCAATGGCCAAATGATGGAAACAATTTACGCCCATTGGTGAAAAAGTGGAAAACAAAATGTGGTATTCTACAACATGAGTGAACCTCGAAGACACTATGTGAAGTGAAACAAGCATACACAAAAAGACAAACACTGCATCACGCCACTTACCTGAGTTACCTAGAGGCAGCGGATTCACAGGGACAGAAAGCAGAATGTAAGTCACCAGGGATGGGGACTTAGTGGGGACTAAGGACATGGTAATACTGATGGGAAAAATATTAAAAGCTGAAGATAGAAGATACCAGGGGGAAGGGAGAGGGAGTTTCAGTTTAGGATAATGAGGAAGTCTTAGAGCTGGAGGGTGGAATGTTTGCACAAGTGTGTGTGAATATATCTTATGCCATTGAACTATACGTTAAATTTTACTATAATTAAACCAATCCAAACTGAGTCATTTAAAGAGTGACCAGCCCTTGGTCACTCCTTCTGCCCTATTCCTGGTTTGCCCAGATTTGCCTCTCAGTGGAAGGCACTGCACCCACAGCAGGACTTGAAGGAGCTGGGGCCCTGAAGGGCTGCAGATACAGATGAGTCCTGGGGCTGGTATCTCCCCCTGGGCTCCGGGGTGCTTCTAGTAAGGCCAGGCCTGGGGTTCCTATCCTGATTTGAGGGGTGTAGCCTGGTTGCTCCTTGGGAACAAAAGACCATGAAAACCCAAACACTGGCAAGATAGTTCTTAGACAGCCACAAGATCTCCCTGTGCAGAAGCTGGTGTGAGGGAGGGTGTGACACTGCCCCACCGTGTCACAGCGTGGATGAGGAGCCCAGTGGGGAGGCCGCTCAGCCTCACGCACACCTTAGCTTGGCTGACACCTCCTTCTCCAATGGGCCCTGGGAAAGGAAGCCATTTTGGTTACACAAAGCATCATTTTAAACATTTCTCATTGACGAGAGAGGCAGAATTGCTACGAGTACAGGAACACTCAAGAAAGGAATAAATTACATTTCCATGCTTCTCCTGCTTGAGTCCCAAGCTGAACAGATACTATTTTTATCAAATACTTTCTATTCTGTCTCATGCTTTGCCAACATTCTATTATTAGACAGATCAGAAAAAGTCTGAATTTGATTTCTTTCTCTTCCAATTTTGCTTCTCCCTCCCAATTTTGCAGGAGTGGTCATTTGGGCAGAGGCACTGTCTCATTAATAGGAAGTTAATGACAAGAAAGTGGCAGCCACTTCGCTACTTATCTTGTTGCCATAGCATCCCAGAAATGGGCTTTGCCTCCTTCAAAATGACATCTACTCCTAGCTCCACCCAACCCCAGATGGTGTAGTTGTGGGACAGGAAACAGTATGTGTTTTAAAGTATTTACAGCATGATTTCCCACACCCTCACTTCCTGTGAAGGAGAATTGGTCTTGGCCAGCTAAGTTCTCGAGTATTTCTCATGCACAATATGGAAGCATGTGGGAAGGGATTCTGAATGATGCAATTTTGTGGGTGGGACAGCTCAAAGGTCCGCCTAAGAAAAGCCAGGAAGTTACCTCCTAAAGAAGCAGAACAGATCAGAAGGTAAAATGGAAAATAGGAGAGACAGGAGCCAGGGACAGAGCAGGAGACAGGATGCACTGAATTGGGGGGTTCAAGAGATAAGTCAGGGGGTTGACAACTGGGCTGTCACGAGGAACAGTTGGAAAAGAAGATTGTTTCAGAAATGTCTTATGAATGGAACTCACCCCCTCTGTTTGGTATTTTTAAAAAAGATTTCAGTAAAAATATAAATTGGCTTAAAAACTATGTTTCCTAGGAGGGGCTGGTGTTTATTCAAGGAAGCTCAACCTACAGAGAGGCTAGAATGTAATGGAAGGGAGTTTTGTCTTTCCCCTGCTTCCTCCATCAATGCAGACTGTGTTCCCAATAGTTTGCATTGGTGTCCTAGGATGGATGTAGACCCCAGAAGTATTTTGTTGGGCCAACTGAGAGTTAATTTTTTTGAACCACTGTGGTGAATTAGAAATTCTTATTTCAAAAGCCTGCATTTTCATTCCTACTTCTCCTGGGAAAAAAATTGGACACCTGGTAATATGAGGCCCTGATTCCCTTAAGGCAAGCACTGGCTTGTGCTCTCTAGTTAACCCCAGTGGCCACACCCCTGTTAGCTGGCCCATGTTCTGCATTTGTATTTGTTTTCATCTGGCAATGGACTCTACAGAATGCAGACCTGATCTCTTGCTAACACTTGGAAAGGCAGGGAAAAATAAAAATAAAAACTGCTGGGAAACATCAGCATTAAAAAGATAATAAAGGCTTGTCAATGAGAAGATGGGTGTTCAGGGAGGCAAGCCTAATACCTGACCCTCTTTTCCCCTCATTGGTTGCTTCTAGAAAAGGCAACTAAGAAGCTGAGAAACTAAGAAACATCAGTGCAGTTACTCACACTGTGGGGACAAAGTAGAATCCAGAGCCCATCAAAGGAGGGGGTACCTATAACTCCCATTTTAGGCTAGGACTCACCTTGAAGGAGTGTACCTTAGAACTAGATGAACTGGATTTAACAAAGGCTTCACCAAGATCCAACGAATTTAATACTTAAAATCTATTAACCTATTAAGGTGATCTGAGATTGCTGGTATCCTTAGGTTCCTTGCAAAAGCAAATGTAAATACGCTCTGGGGAATTACTATTGACATCCTACAAGAAAAAGATAAGTCTAATAAGTGTCACCCTACTTCTATCAACCATTTTTCACATACAATTTTAG
>PVJX010024312.1:0-28234 GCA_004027295.1 Dolichotis patagonum | reverse complement strand
CAATCCCAGTGTCTTGTGCACACTAGTCAGACAGTAACACTGAGCTATATCTCCAACTCTGTATTTGGTGATTATAGTTTATGCATAAATAAAATGTTCAGCAACAAAAAAAAGAAGGACTTGAAAGGAGAAACTGGGTATGTTCTGTAATAAGTTAACTGTACTACTCATGAAGTTGTATAGTGTAATGTGAGGACAATTTTTATTACTTTTAAGTGTATATTACAAATACTATGGCAACAACTGCAGTTTTAAAAGATAATTGACAATGATAGAGAAATGGAATAATACCATTTAAATGCACAATTAAAACCAGAGTTCTCAGAAAAAGATTGAAATTTTTTTAAAAAGACAAAGAACAAGGCCAAATAGAAAAGAAATAAAGATATTACAGATAATTTATTTCAATAATCACTTTAAATTTTAATGATAAACTGAGAGAAACTGTCACAGTGGAGTGTGGTCTATCATAAATCCATGTTAAATATAAATACAAAATGGAGAAATACATAACATTATAATATTAATTAAAAGAAAACTGGAGGACCTAGATCAATTTTATATATAACATTCTGCTGAGGAATAAAAATTATCAATGACGAAGAGGAAAATTCTATAACTGTAATGGAGTCCATTCTCTAAGGAGACATAACAATTCTTAATATGCCTGCACCTAGTCAAAGAAAATCAAAATATGTTACAAAACGTTGGTAGAACTACAAGGAGAAATTGACAAATACATTACTGTTTTTGGAGACTTCAACAGTTCTCTTTCAGTAATTGACAGATCCAGCAGGTAGAAAATTAGTAAGAATATAATAGAACTGAACAGCACCATCAATCAACTAGCTCCACTAGGTTGACATTTATAGACTACTTCACTCAACAACAGCAGATTAAATGTTTTTCTTAAGCTGACATGGTACATTCACCAAGACAGACTATATTCTGAGTCATGAAACATACCTTAACATATTTTTTAAAACATAGAAATCATACAAGTATGTTGTGAGACTTCAATGGAGTTAAAATCGAAATAAATAGCAGATAGATAGCTGGAAAATATCCATATATTTGGAGGCTAAACAGCATGCTTCTAAAAAGAAACATTCTTATTTTGTAACTAGAAAATAAATAAATATTTAAATATATAAGCCCAACATTAATTCCTTAGGTACAAAACATTCATTTCCTTTAAAAGCATTTTCACGTTCTCCAGCAGATGGTAAAAGCCATAATTTAAGTTTCTTTATGCTTTTATTGTAAATTACTATTTTTGGTTTCTTGTGCTTTTATTGAAAAAAATTTTTGAGGGTCTGCTACATCAACTTGACCTTAGCCCAGAGGTGATACACAATTTAGAAGCATTCTTATTACCAAGGAAACACTACCTTTTGACTTTTAAACTTAACAAAATTTGACAAATTGGCCTAGTGAGTATACACTTAAATGCTTGCCTATGTGCCTCTGGATAAAACACAAGACATTATCTTTAAGTATGTGAAATGGCTCTTCAATCTTTTTTTTTTTGCCCTGTTCAACTATGATGTTGTTAGCAGTGTAGGAACATAAATTCTGGAGATAAAGCTTAGTGCATATTTCTATAGTACCCCAAATCTAACCATTTCAAAATCTGACTGGATGGTCAAACCAGTTGTTACCATAAATTTGACTTATTTATTAAGTTTCTTCATTTTAAAGGGAAAGCAATCCTGGCCAAAGAGTTATTTTATAGTTAATTCATAATGGAAGGGCTTATATTATTTAGGATAGGGCTATCTTATAAGAATGAACTCCAAACTTCAGAGGCTTTATTATTTATTATGTAGTTCTGTTCTTGCTAATCTCAACTTCAAAGCAGTTTTTTCTGGTTAATCAGTTCTATCTTGCAACTTTGTTCAGCGAGATATGTCTAGGATTAAGATATCCTCTTTGTCCTGGATTAGTTTTAAGATCCTCTACTGTATGCTTTGTATCCAGCCAAGAGACAAGAACAGGGAATAAAGGGAGGATGGATTTGACTGATGCATGCTGTATTTAAATATCACACTGAACTCCAAAAGACCACATATTAGTCAAAAGTAAAAACAGAGAAATTAAAGTCTATACGAGTACTAAGAAGATCTCATGGGAGATTTTTACTGACCAAGCCTCTAACTGAGGATTTATAATTTGGCTTACCAGTCCATTATACATACTAGTCACATGTCTTCATCTAGGTGTAACAGAAACAGCAATCTATTAGTCACTTTCTGTTGATGGAACAGAACACTCAACACCTGCAAGTAAAAGGAGGATAGGCTTATTTTGGTTTGTGCTTTCAGCCTGTGGTTGGCTGGCTCCAAGACAGAAGTTGTGTGGCACAGGGGCATGCAGGAGTTTAGAAACATGTTCACCTCATGACAGCCAGGAGGCAGAAAGAGAAGGGAAGAACTGGGGACAGGAAAACACCCTTCCAGATCACACCCGCTGTGACTTGTCTCCAAACAAGTCTCAACTCCAAAAAGCACAGCCAACTATGAACTCAGTGGACTTTACCACTGGTGAGTCTCGGGCTCCCACAATCTAAACACCTTCCAAAAACCCTACCTTTGAACAGGAGGTTTTTGGAGGACTATTTAGATCCAAACCTCAGCAGTAAGTTTTTTTTTCTTTTTTCAAGGAAAAAAATGAAATGGCTTTATGAACACGTATAGCCACTTTTGCCACAAGAGGAAAACATATAGAGTGCTGAAATTGTAACTTACCATTTGCATTTTTACTGTGCTTAATTGGCTGCAAAACCACAAACTAGGGTTGGCCATGTTTTTCTTTGTGCTTAAACTAGGATGTCATATCCATTAAAATACCAGAAGGAAGAATCAAGAGAAACAAAAATACAGCCTTTGTCAGTATCAGACAGACAGGTAATGAATACCTAGTGAAAGTTAATCTCCACAATATTCACTCAATCTTTATTACCATTAAAGAGTCAGGAGTCAGACTCTTTGGGTTTATGAAGCACAAACAAAATCACATATTGAGACATTGGTAGATACTGACTACAGTATAAGTCTTGTTTCTTGAATTAATAATTGACTTTTCACTGACCCAGCTTTCTAAGATATATACACCGCTTAATGAACAATTTTGTTAAGCAGACAGAAGTTGCTTCCCAGTGCATTTCTGACAAGACATACAAGTAACTCATTCTTACTCTATATTGCTATTATTACTGCATTTTGAAATGCTGAACTTGACTATAATTCTTGTAATAAGGATTGGAAATAATGAATCTAAAAGTTACATGGAGAAAAAGGGTGGTCTCCACACGAGTTAAAGTTCCTCATAATTTTCACTTGTTGGAAGAACCTGAAGAAGGACAAAAAGGAGTAGGCAATGGTATGGTTAGCTGGGACCTTGAAGATGATGAAGATATGACACTTACAAGGTGGACAGGCATGATTACTGGGCCACCAATGACAAATTATGAAAGCAGAATATATAGCCTGAAAGTAGAATGTGGACCTAAATACCCAGAAGCTCCTCCATCAGTCAGATTTGTAACAAAAATTATTATGAATGGAAGAAGTAATTCCAGTGGAATGGTGGATGCACGCAGCATACCAGTGTTAGCAAAATGGCAAAATTCATATAGCATTAAAGTTGTACTTCAAGAGTTAAGCTGTCTAATGATGTCCAAAGAAAATATGAAGCCTCCACAACCAACAGAAGGACAACCATACAACAACTGGTTTTAGTGGATCTCAAACTTGTCTTAAATCAAAAACCTTCTACTCATATTAATGTCTTGATTAAGTATCACAGTGCAAAATGCCCACACATTAAGTAAAAGAATTCCAGCTGATAAACATGATCTGGACATTTTAAGAATATATTTAATATATGTTCACCCATTATGTTTTCTGGTAACAGGAGGAAAAATGTGGCACAATTTTTCTTTCTCTTGTTAAGGCACTGCCATTTAAACATGAACCTGGAGTACTCCAAATAGAATTTAGGTTTACAAAATGAAAACATGGGAAGACTTATCAGTTGTCAGTGGAAATGTGTGTGTTTCTGAAAAGTAAAATCTCAAGAAGGAAAAACAGAAATGGCATACTTATCCATCTTGCTTAGTGAAAGAGCTGCAGTTTGAAATTGTTCAAATAGCAGGTACAATGAATATTGTCACAAATTGTGTTAAGTTTTGAAGCAGTGTGGGTGCTGACTACTAGTAGTATAAAAATATGTTCAGGATTGTTTTGATACCTGTATTTATAATAAAAAAATTTTGGGGGGTTGATCAATTTCTGTCAAAAGTTGTTCTTGTGTGTTACATGTAACAGACATGGTAAATATTTGTTTATAGCCTTTGTCAAGTAAACCATGCATTTAAGTTTAGGGGAAGTCAACAAAAGGAAAGAGGTGTATGGAAATGTGATTTTGAGACTAGTCTTAAAATGTAAATAAAATGTGGAATGTGTAAAAAAAATTACATGGAAAATCAAAGAATTAAAAAAGAAAATATTTAAATGTTGTCCTCCAAAATATATGAGTAAATTTTGTGACCTTATTGTCAAAATTTAAACTTTAATCAATTAGGTAACATATGTAATTTAAATAAGAAACTATCAAAATAAATAATTCTAAAGAAAATTGCTATGCTTACTATAGTTTTGAAGCACATATGAAAAACTTCCAGTCATATCTTTACAATTACATTAATGTATTTGGTTTGTTTTCCCTCTCATGGTCTTAAATATTTCTATGATTTTCAAAGACTAACAACCCTTTGTTAATTAAATGTGGTGTTATTATAGAAAGTGAACATTATTAATATATTATTTTTAATAATAGGTAATACCATTATGCTAATGTTAGTTTCTTCAGTAAACTAGATCTAAAAGTTTTATAGATAACTTAAAATTGGAACAAAAGAATCACTTAAGACATTTTCCATTAAAGTATATAACTGGAAAGGATTGTATTGCTATCTTACCCCAGCCTTTCAATTTACACTTTTACATTCAATCATTCAATAAAATTTCACTATTTTCCATATAGTATTGGGCACGACTGTAAATGTTTAAGACAAAGTAGATTACACTATAAACAGCAATCCTTTCTTTCATGAGGTTTATGTTATTAAGGGGCAGGTAAAGTAGAAAATAAACCAACAGGTAAAATAAACAACATGATAGTCATAATAAATAATCTAGAATTCCAGAGAAAAGAGGGTTTTAAAATTTAAGTGAGTGTTGTGGAAAACCCTTACTGACAAGTCTCCAGTGAAGGTGTGAGGTATACAAGAGGGCAAACTGTGTATTGAAGGAAAAAACATTTTGGCAGGAAGAACTCAGTGTCAAAGAGATTCAGTAACTCATTTAAGGTCAAAGAGCATTAGGGTTGAAAATGAGATATCCTAAATCTTAGTTATATTTTATTTATAATATGCTATAATATTGATGCTAAATTAATTTTCATCAATTAATCATATGTTGGCATTTATTTTATTACTAAGCTCATGTTTATTTATAACCATCTGTGTATATAGCACTATATCAGATGCTTTGGCAGAGAAAAATAAACTCTCCTCTTTTTATGGATTTTCACATATGGATTCACACTTCATCCCTAAATTGGCCCTTTGAGGCAGTCATTCTTATCACTTACAGATATGAAAATTGTTTCAAGGTGGTTAGTTAATCTTCACAAAGAGCTCATAGCTAGTAAGTGAGAAATAGGATTTGAACCCAGTTGACCTACTCTCAATCACATGTATTTTCTACAGCATCATCATGCTTAAATTAAACTTCAGCTGTTGCTTGTGAGTGTACCTATGTGTTTTATTTGCCTTGCTTGTTACTGTTTGCTGCAGAAAAAATATCAGAATAGCCATTGTGAGTCAGTAATTTACACTAACATCTCTCACAAAATCAAATCGAATCCATCAGTTATTTGGCGATTAACAAACATGAATAGAATTTAGATGCAGTTAGTTCAGCTCTGGAAAGCTGGGTGCAGAATACTAAATGCAGTTCAAATTGATTCATCCTGAGTCAATTCTCTTTCCTAACTTAATGTTTATTATTGATTACTTACTTTGAATTGTAATATTAATTTGTGAATTGGTGACATACTCACATGGCTCAAAATTCAAGAGTTTCAAAGGGAATGTGATAAAAACTTCACTCTGCCACTCTGTTTGCCAAATATCCAGTTCTTCTCCATGGAAGAAATTAATGTTTTCTACAATTTCTTATATAACTTTCTAGAGATACATTATGCAAATATACAGTTTCTTGGATGTAGCTGGAATTTTCAAGATCAGATCAGAGTGATGCCAAGAGAAATAGGATGACTAATACTCCAGTCAACCCACTAGAAAACTGTGGCCCCCAAATATATTAGCTCATACTTTATTTAATTTTCTACTTGGTGCTTTACATTCTACATACTACTTTAATCCTACTATGCCTAGGGTGCATTTCCAGTCATGGCGGCTACCAGTCTTTTATGATCTCTCACTTCGTATCTGCTTGGTGTGGTACAATTGAAAGTCATTCCCCTGTTTCTTGTTTTATGGATCAAAAGCTTTCAAAAAACCAAAAACAACAATGAACAACTCTAGTCTCCAGCAATTACAGTAAAGTTTGTCTGGCAATGAACATGAAATAGTATGACAATACCTAAAAACTTCCAAATTCTTTAAGTGTAATCAATTAACCTTTTCACTTTCAGGACTATCTAGGGAAGTGGTGGTGAACCTATGGCATGCATGCTGTAGTAGGATGTTTGTATCATTGAAAGCTCTAAAATGTTCACTATCATTGATCTAGGAGGTGGAAATCATTCAAGCGCTCAGGACTGATGACTTCTCATAATGTAGTACTTTCTTCCCTGAAAGCAGGACACTCTCAGGCAAAGCAGGAAGGCTTACCATTCTATTTGAGACACTGGTAAAGATGCTCTTTCAGAGTTTTTCATGATAATGGGAAAACACTTGAACCTTTTTGCTCATGTGTTACATGAACATCACAAGAGGAGACAAATAATATGAGTTATAATAGGTGTGGAGTAGAATTTTAGACCCAGAGAAGCTGATATCACCAGGCTTTCTCCATGAAAGAATGTGGGGTTTTTGATGCTCTGATCTGCCCCTGGAGAATTATCTGCTTTTCCAAAGCCTCTTCTTTCTTGGTACTCAGTGATATAAATGTTGTATTGCCCTCTATTGCTCTCTCGGTAGTACAGTTAGGCAAACAGTGCAGATATGAATGGCAGGTTGGAGAGGATGCTGAGACCAGTAACTCTTCTTCACTGGAGTGCTGAACTCATCCCCCAGTTACTAGAGTATTGGTGGCTAATAGGTCACAGCTGAC
The DNA here is from genome assembly GCA_004027295.1 of Dolichotis patagonum. Taxonomy (NCBI): domain Eukaryota; kingdom Metazoa; phylum Chordata; class Mammalia; order Rodentia; family Caviidae; genus Dolichotis; species Dolichotis patagonum. Next base: position 20,870 of record PVJX010024312.1, on the reverse strand, counting down.
CCCTTTTCTAGACTTGCCATCATTGGTCTTCGCCTACAGGGGCTCTGTCAGCTAGGAAGTTATGTATCCTCTACCCCCAGGGACAGCCAATGACTGGCTGACAACAATTTACAAAATGGCTCTTTACCTCAAGGTAGACAAACTACTTTAAGTCAGAAATTTCCCCCACGGCCCACTTTGAAACAAGTCTCTCCAGCTGAGACTCTTTCCTTGTTTATATTTCTTACCTTGCCATGTCTTTCTTCCTTTTTTCTGAAAGCATTCCCTCAGTATGTTATTTGGAAGGTGACTAAATTATTCTGGTTTGCTGAGGCTATCCTGGTTTTAGCATTGAAGTCCCTATGTTCTGGGAAATGGCTCAGTTCTATGTAAGGATGGTTAATTATTACATTTGAACAAGAATCCTGGTCCTAGGCTCTGTCTCTAAGGAACCTAACTTAACACATGAGCTTCCACTATGTATTAGTTACAGTTGCTAATGAGATTAGTGATGGTGTTAGGAAGTTGGCAAGATCCTATTAGTCCATGGGGCACTGTTATGTGAGTTAGGATAAGACACACCTCTTGTCTGAAGCAACCCCACTGGCATTTGACATGTTAAACTGTAGTTGCCTTGTAATGGGAAGAAAGTCATCTTTTTCTCTGGGAAATGCATTTTCATGCTAGGCATATGGCTTGTCAAGAGGAGTACACTTTGGATTTCATATTTCGTCACTAGGTGGGTTTTGTACCTTTGTGTAGCACACATGCTAAATAGCCACATATGGGAATTTTGGAGTAAAGCAGTAAAGGTAGCTTTGACTGATGTTCCATTTTCTCTACATCTTCCTTCTCTTTGTCATATAAAAGATATCAGGGAACAAATTCAAATATGTAAAGTTTTAAATAAAAACATAGGCAACTTAGCAAGCCAGGAAAAATCAGTCTAGGATCATTAAGGTAATTTTTCCATAGATAAGACCATAAAATCTATTATTTATTTTTCTAGGGAGGACTCAAAACTTTTAACATCTGTGTGGCATCTTCCATAAAGGAATTGATTTAGAATCAGGTTTTGACACATTTGGAATTGTTTCCATCACTTGGAAGGGTGACTTTAAAAAATAAAATCAACTTTAAAATATGGCCACTAAATTGACAACACAGAGCTACTAGCCTTTAGAGATACTTCTTGGCTTGTAAAAAAAACATATTTCAAAACTACCATCTTCAAGTGCTCAAATAATCCTAATTCAACTAGATCATCCCTGAAGTGGAATAAGATTGAGAATTATCTTACTGTGACATGTCAACTTGTTGCAATAAATCTTTTTCTTTCCCTATGAATTCTAGTAAAGGGCTTTAAATTATGTATACAAGTGATTTTTCTCTTTTACATTTTTGTATAATGCCCATATGAATGAAATAAAAAAGACATCTTTTAAAGCAACAAAAAAGTTAATGACCCAAGAGTAATCAAGACAATGGGAGGAGTAAATTTAGCTGTATTTCCAGTTGGACTTTACAGAAGGAGTTAGCCTTTGCCAAATGCCTTTCAAAACCTTTGTGCTAAGCTCATGTTTAATACTGTTGTAACTGGGTCATTACCCACACACTTCATTCCAGTGCTTCAAAAAGGACTTATAGAATCACATGGACAGTTAAGGCGAGAATTCCTCCTCTGGTATCTCCAAAATCTATACTGGTTGACAAGAATTATTTAACTTGTAAACGTGGCATGGGACAACTGACTTAAGGCATCATTGTGCACTGGGTCAGGAAAGAGTACCAGAAATAGGTATGTTGGAGAAATACAAAGACAGTACAAAGGAACTGGGTCTTGGTTCATGAATTTGATAAAGAGGGCATGGGAAATCATAGAAAATGAAGATAATGCATATGCAATATCCAAGTGAACTTTATACAGACCATTCATTCCAATTACTGAATCTCCAATATTAAAAGGATTTTAAAAATAAGTCAGGAAAATTAACTACAGAGAAAAACTAAAATTAAGGCAAAGTTCCAGCTATTTTATCTTTCTTATGTTGTTCTTTTATTCAGGAAGATGTCCACACATCTTCATTCTCTCTTCTTTTCCAGTAGAAAACACTGTTTTTCCTATAGAATCCACCCAGTTAATAAATGTCTTCCACTGTGATTTCACCTGAGATATAATTTACTTGATGAAAACTTAGAAGCTGAGGCTGACTTTCATCTGTATTACTCACTCCAGAAGTGGAGACCAATCACTTACCTCCCCCAGTTGCTTCCCTGATGGTGTCTAGTGGAAAGTAAGGCAAACAATCAGAGAATCTCTGCATGGAGATTCTAATGGTTTCCACTCAAGCATTCTAATGGTTTCTGATATCACAGAAGACGAGTCTTGAACTTATATATGTCAGGATTTACCCAATGTTTAGCACATAACCCTGTATACAATTGGCACTCCACAAATGTTTGATGGAATCAATGAAAGAAATATTTTTGTGAAAACCACTTATTCACATTGTTTTCCATATATATTTATGCTTCCTTATGCAAATAATTCAACCTCAGCTCCACATATGAAAAGGCTGTCTGCCAGAAAACACATTTTATTTGTTTAGTATACTAAACATCTTTAATGGAAAAATTACATTAAAGTTATACATTTTTTCAAATAAGATGATAGTGCCAACTTCTAAAATATCAGATAAAGGAAAATTATTTTCAAATAATTTATTATTTTTCATAATATATTTCAGTCCTTTTGCCTCATACATTTTTTTTTAAAAAAATTATTTAAAGAGAGAAAAAAACAACAAAACAAAACAGAAAAAAGGGTAGCAAAAATACAGAATTCCAAAAGAAAAACAGAAAAGAACCAAAAAACCCTCTAAGAAATCACTGTTTGATAAGTTACATACTGTCATCTTGGAAATAGTTGTTCAAGTTACAAAATTATGGCATACAAAGTGGACATTCAAACAGTGAGACTGCAAAGAGCTCTGCTCAACGATCCAACAAAAACTTAGTAATATAGTCATCTATCTTACACACTTAAACATACATGCAGTTATATCTTTTAGAGCACTTTCTTTTCCTCTCTTTTTTACAGTAGCAATTACAGATTTTGGGTTTTATTACTCCTACAGTTCTTATTACTTTTTACACTAGAGACACAATGTGTTAATTATAAATATGATTCTTATTTATTTCACTAATGAGGATAGCCTCAAGTTGTCTCCATTTCCCTATGAAGGCCTCAAGATCATCCTTTTTCATAGCTGAGTAATATTCCTTTGAATAAAAATGCCACATCTTTTTCATCCACACTGAGGTTGATGTGCCCATCACAATCTTGGTTGTTTGCAAGATTTAGCTATTACAATTTGTGCTGCTATGAACATGGAAGAACATATATCACTGTGATATGACCTTTTCAGTTTCTATGGGAAAACACCCAGGAGGGAGCTGGGTTGAATGGAATTTCCAATCCTAGTCTTCTGAGAGTTCTCCATACTGATTTCTATAGTGGTTGCACCAGTCTACACTCCCACCAACAGTGGAGCAGTGTTCCTTTTTCCCTGCATCCTCGCCAACATTTGTTATCAGTTGATTTCTTGATGGCAGCTATTCTTTCCAGAGGGAGATGATATCTCAATATTGATTTAACTTGCTTTTCTTGAATGAACAGTGATGGTGAACATTTTTTCATGTATTTATTTGCCATTTGTATATCTTCACCTGAGAACTGTGTGTTCATCTCAGATGCCCATTTTTGGAGAGGGTCTTTGAATTTGGGGGGCTTGATGCTTTTTCAATTCTTTATATGTTCTAGATATGTCCTTTGTCTTAGGGGTTGCTGGTTAAAATTCTTTCCCATTCCTTGGATTTTCTTTTCACTCTGATGGTGATTTCTTTGAAGTACAGAAACTTTTCAATAATATGAGATCCAAGTTGGTGATTCTCTGAAGTGTTTCCCGTGCAGTTTGTGTTTTGTTAATGAATTCTCTGCCTACCCCTATGTCTCCAAGATTTCTACCTACCCTATCTTCCAGTGGATTTAGTGTTTCTGTTTTAATATTTAGGTCTTTGGTCCATTTAGACTTTAATTTTGTGCATGGTTACAGGCATGGATCTAGTTTCAGTCTTCTGCATGTGGAGAGCCAATTTTTCCAACACCATTTGTTAAAGAGTCTATCCTTCTTCCAGCGAACATGTTTAGCTCCTCTGTCAAAAATCAGGTGGGTGACTGTCTTTGTACCTATATTTGTATCTTCTAATCTGTTCCATTGATCCTCTGGTCTATTTCTTTGCCAGTACCGTGCTAATTTTATCACCATGGCTTTGTAGTACAGTTTCAATCAGGAATTGAGATGCCTTCTGCCTTGCCTTTATTGCCCAGAATTGCCTTTACTATTCTAGGCTTCTTCTGTTTCCACATGAACTTTAGGAGTGTTTTCTCTAGATCTGTGAGGTATGTCAATGGTATTTTGCTTGGTATTGCATTAAATCTGTATAACAGTTTTTGGAGTATGACCATTTACACAATGTTGGTTCTTCCTAGCCAAGAGCAAGGAACATCCTTCCATTTTCTGATATCCTCTTCAATCTCCTTTTTTAGCGTATTAAAATTTTCAACATATAGGTCTTTTACATTCTTAGGTTGATTCCTAAGTATTTCATTTTTTTTAGATGTTATTGTCAAGGGCAATATTTCCATAATTTCTCACTCAGTGAGTTTCTTGTTTGTGTATAGGAATACTATTGATTTTTGAGCACTGACATTGTAACCACCTACACTTCTGAATTTATTACCTCTGCAGTCTTTTAATGGATTTTTTTGGATCGTCTATACAAAGTATCATGTCATCTGCAAATAGTGATAATTTACCTTCTTCCTTTTATTCCTTTTATTTCTCTCTCTTCTCTGATTGGCCTGGCTAGTGTTTCCAGAACTATATTTTTAACAGGAGTGGTGATAGTGGACATCCTTGTCTTGTTCCTGATTTTAAAGTGAAAGCTTTCAGTTTTTGTACATTTAGTATAATATTGGCTGTTGGTTTGTCATAGATGGCCTTTATCAGGTTGAGGTGGACACAGTGTATTCCAAGTTTCTGAAGGGTTTTTATCATGAACATGTGTTGGACTTTGTCCAAAGCTTTTTCTGCATCTATTAAGATGACCATGTTCTTTTTATTTTTGACTCTGTTGATGTGGTGTATTATATTTATTGATTTGCATATGTTAAACCATCCCTGCATTCCTGGAATGAACCCCACATGGTCATGATGTATAATCTTCTTGATGATGTGCTGCATTCTATTTGCCAGTATTTTATTAAGAATCTTTGTGTCTATGCTCATTAGTGAGATTGGTCTATTGTTCTCCTTTTCGGTTGGGTCTTTCTCTGGTTTTGGTATGAGAGTAATACTTGCCTCTAGGAATGATTTAGGGAGGATTGCTTTCTTTTCAATTTCATTGAAGAGTTTAAGGAGTATTCGCATCAAATCTTCTTTAAATTTCTTGTATAATTCTGTGGTGAAACCATGAGGACCTGGGCTTTTCTTTGTTGTAACAAACTTAAGAATGTTTTATGGGATAATATGTGGTCTGTTTTGGAGAATGTCCCATGCGCAGCTGAGAAGAATGTGTATTGTGATGTGGTTGGGTGGAACACTCTGTAAACATCTACTAAGTCCAATTGCTCACATGTATGATTCAGTTCTATTATTTCTTTGCTGACTTTTTGTCTAGTTGATTATCTCTTTGTGACAGTGGGTTGTTAAGTTTCCCTGTAATAATTGTGCTTTTGTGTATTTGGTTTTTTCATGTCCTTTAGTATCTGTCTTATATAGTTGGGTGTTCTTGTGTTTGGTGCATGTATATTTGTAATTGTTAGTTCTTCCTCTTGAATTTTTTCACTTATGAGTATGTAGTGACCTTCTTTGTCTCTTTTAATCATTTTAGGTTTGAAGTTCCCATTGTCTGCAAATACAATAGTTACTCCTGCTTTATTCTGGGTTCCTTTTGCATGGCATACTGTTTTCCATCCTTTGGCTATTAATCTATGAGTTTCTTTTTGAGTCAGATGTGTTTCTTGTATACAGAATATTGTGTGATCATGTTTCTTGATCCATTCCTTCAACCTGTTTCTTTTGATATGTGAATTAAGCCCATTTACATCTATGGCTATCACTGATATGTACTGGCTTGACTTTGCTGTGTTGTGTTACTATTATTAGTTTCCTGCTTTTCTCCCTTGTTTACTTTCTTGTTCAGCCTGGTGATTTCTTTCTGTTATTGTTCTGGAGATTGTGGTCATTTTTATCTCTTTCTAGTATGCCTTTCAATACTCCTTCTAAGGTTGGTTTCATGGATATGAATTTCTTCAGTTGTTCTCTGAAGTATCTTATTTATCCATTAAACTTGAAAGAGAGTTTTGTCTGGTACATCAATCTGGGTTGAAATTTGTTTTCTTTTAGGGCTTGAAATACTTCACTCCAATCTCATCTTAACCTAAATGTTTGTCCTGAGAAGTCTGCCGTGATTCTAATAAGCTTTCCTTGATAGGTGAGTTGTGTCTTTTCTCTAACAGCTTTTAGTATTCTGCTTTTATGCTGTATATCTGAGATCTTAATTATTATATATCTGAGTGTAGGTTTATGTTGGTTATGACTGCGTGGCATTCTATATGCCTCACTTATTTGTAAATCAGATTGCTCCCCATGTTTGGATAATTTTCTGCCATTACTTCTGTGAACAGCTTAGCTATATCCTTTGCGTTGTCTCCTGCCTCCTCACTGATGCCTATTAACCTAACATTGTTTCTCCTGGCATCATCTTGTAGCTGTTGGATTGTCCTTTCATGCTGCTTTGTTGTTTTTATAAGTTTTATCCTTTCAAGATCACTATCTGTGATCCTGTCCTCAAGGTCCTCAAGGTTCTATCCTCAGCTTCAATTAAATGTCTTTGCAGGCTTTCAACACAATTTTTTGTTTCTTGCATATCTGTTTCAATTTGTTTCGTGGATTCTGCTTGTTTTCTGCATAGTTCATTCAAAGTTTCAATCAATTTTGCATGCTCCTGCTTTTTTATTATTCCATTTCTTCTCTAGCTATATTGAGCAATTCATTTACTGAGGTTGTTTCTTTTGTCTTTACATATGACATTATTTCTAATTTGGGTTCCTCTATAGCCTCATGGATTTGTTTCTTTACTTCATTTGCTATCTTTTCAGAGATTTCTGGTGTATGAATTTTAAGGCCCTCTATTTCATTATTGCCTGCACTTGCTCGTGATGGACTAGATGTTTGGGATTGCATTTTGCCTGCCTCATACATTTTTCAAAGCAATCTCTTTGCATATATATATATATATATATATATATATATATATAATATATATATAATTTTTTATTTTACAGATAGTAAAATCCAACAAAACAAAACAGAACAAAGCCAATCAAAACAGTGCAGCAAAATTGCTACAGAATTTCAAAGCAGGATACTAGGAAAACAACAACAACTACCATAGTATATCTTGTTACCTTCACAATAGATGTCCATTTCGTCAGGTAAAACAAAATCAAACCAAAAACAAAACAGAATAAAGCCAGTCACAACAGAATATTGAATAAAACAAAACAATTAATTAGAACAAAGCAAACAGGCAGAACCATATTAGCCTTCAAAGACAACTAGAAGGAAATTCCCCCATTTTTGCTATACTGCATACTTCCATCCTCCCAAGAAATGCTCAAACCACTGGTCCCAGGCCTGCAAAATCAACCAAACAACACAAGCATTTAGTTGTTTTATGGACCTTATTTGCTATCAACTCAGTTTGTGCTCTGAACCATCTGCTTGCTTAAGGTGGGGCAGGGTGGGGCAGCACATGAAATTTGATTCTCAGCCTGTTGTTTGGCTCATGGGAAGCACTATCAGACTTTTCTTTCCCTGGAACTCATTCAACTTGTGTGGCTTACCAGAAAGGCTGGCTAGTTGATTTCTTGGTGGCTTCTCCCAGTGCCAGCATGGCCAATTCTCTGGAGATGCTCGCTTTTCTCTCCCTAGAACAGGCACAGCTTGAGCAGTTTACCAGAAAGGCCAAAACAACCTCTTTGATATAATCCCATATTTTGCATAGGAAGCATAAGCTGCAAATGGAGTAAGGCATGACAGTAACTATGGTTACAGATAGCACTGAAGTCCAGTGGCCATGTGCCCAGATTTTGAGATCTGTTGGTCTGTTCTTGATACTTTTTTTGGTCTTTTTGAGAAAGGATCTCTCTATCCAGTTCAGGCTGGTCTTGAGCTCACTTGTATCCCAGGCTTGTCTTGAACTTGCAACTATCCTCTTGCCTCAGCCTCAGGATTGCTGGGTTACAGACATGTGCCTGGTTTTGTCTTTGATTCCGAAACCTCTGCTAGCTAGATTCTTGATTTTAAAAGGATAAAGTTGGATAATGCCTTTCCTGGCAAGCAGTAAGTGTGTGTTCATGTTGGATACTGTTATTATTCTGTACATGAATTGTGAAGAAAGAAACAAGATTACATTGACCATTAGGTGATTTTAATCTGTAACAACAGGTACAATGTTTAATTCTAGTTGTGATTTCCAAGGATGTTAGTTTCCTTCAAGAAGCCATAGCTTGAACAATAATAAAATAACAGTCACAGGATATAAAGCAACCCCAAATAATTCATAATCTGACCAATCACTATTAACAACCATTGTACCATTCTGCCTTTTTATTTTCACTTTCAGCTAGGTACTGTTTTCTTTTCCTATCAGTGTCTGAATAAACACTTCAATTAGAATAAATGAAAGAAAAATTCTCATGGCAACAACCATGTTCATGATTAATGCAGTATTGTGTTTGCCCTTTAACATAGATAGAGACATCTCTGAAAGCCAGGATTGATGGCTGCAAGAAACAGAAGATGCACTTCAACTGTACACACTTCCTGAGTGACCAGCTTTGCATGACCTTCATATAAAACCCAAAGGTATTTATTGACCTTGTGCACCGGCACATCTCAGACAATGGCAGCTGCCTTTCCTCATGGCAGAAGTGAAAGGTTTTAGATTAGGAAGCAAATGAGGTTAAATTACTTCATTATTTACTCATTGGAGGAAAAAATCAATTTCTGGAATATAATCTTATTGACCTGACTGGCACCAACCAGGAGCATAAGTATGCTCCTGGTTTAAGGTTTATAACCTTAAAATAAATATCTGTTCATGCCTTGAAAAGACTTCTATACTAACCATTCTGCTTTACACGGGGTATCAAAGAACCGTGCAAACTAAACTCAAGGCTAATGGGTTTCTTTTTTGAATATGTCACTGATGTGGAGGGCAAAAATTCTGCTTATATTTTTCTGACCTTGTGAAATTCACACATTATATGATCAAGGTTGTGTGTTTCCCATATCCAGTTAATACTAGGATTTTTATTTTGCCAGATAATATTGAAACAACAAAGACCACAAAATCAAAGAAGTAACCCTATTACAATAAGGAATTTTTTGTATGCTTACATTTAATCAGCAAAAAATTATGGTGCAAATAATAGGCTTAAGAAATTTTAACTCTAACTCCAGACCTAGGATCTGTAGTGACCCAGTCCTATTTTTTTTCTCATGGATATTTAACAATACTTTTCCTTCCAGGTTTGTCCTTTAGCAAGGATGTCCTACACTTCCATCATGTTGAATTTAGCCTTGCAAGGATTTTTAATTAACAGCGATGATCCACAAGCCATGATTTATATGCAAGAAAGATGCCCTATTTTATCTTCTTTCCCCAGGCTATGATATATGGATGCTTCTAATAAGCCAAAGATAAAAGTGGTTTGAACCAAAAAGCACCTATTTTCTCAAAGACACACATTAAGACTGGAGCTGTCAACAAGGGAATAAAGCAGAGCCCAAGTTACAGAAAATATAAACGAAGCAGCAAATGATCAAGGTTTAGTTTATGTATTTATCATGACATTTATTTTTGAATTTCTTAATTTCTACTTCGAGTAAAGTATATTTAAATCTTCCAGTTTGCTCAGCACTTATTCGAGGTATTTATTAAGAAATGTGCTTCTATCTCAAAGAAAGATTCTTAAGTTTACCCTTTCAAGTTTGTGCTGATCATGGAGTTGTACCATTACTGTAACAATTTTGTAGTGAAAAATATTGTAGCATCTCTTTTTCTGGTAGAACTATCAGACACAGTGATATATTTTTCTGAATAAACAGAGTGTTGGAAAATCACACTGTGTGAGTAGATTGAGAATTTGAAAGTCTCTCCTCTCATCATAGTGATGTTATGAATCAGCTGATTGACCTTGGCCTGCCATTTAATCTCTCTGGGTCATGGTTTACTTTCATATATATAGGGATGAATATACTACAGTAATAGTAAGGGCCTATCCAACTAAATCATACATTTTTGTGATCAAATATTTAGAAATATCGAGAGAGATGTGTTAAAACTGAAGAAATATCATTTTGTATGCTTAGAAAGACAAATTCTTATGACGTCATTTAGTCATTCAACAAACAATGTTTCAATGCCTAGTGTGTGCCAGAGCCTCATCTTAGTGTTGGTGATACATCAGTGACCCACATAACAAGCACTGTCTTTAAGGAATTTAAATTCTAGTTGAAGGAGATATAGAGTAGATAACAAATGTAAGAAATAATCTGATTATATAGTAGTATGGTATATTGTAAGGTAAATACAGTGGGGAAGCTAAAAGAATGAGGTAAGGAGGATGAGGAGGGGAGTGTTTGGGAGACTAGAAAAGGGTAAGTGGCAGAATTAAATGGAGTGAGCAGAGATAGTATCATTAAGAAGGTGAAACTTATGTCTTAAAGGAGACAAGGGCTTTAACTAAATGGTCGCTAGTGCAAAAATGATACAAACTACATAGTTAAGGCCAAGCCCTGAGACAGAGTTGTGTGTGTCTTGTCTGAAGAGGCAAAGATGTCAGTGCAACTGAAGTTGGTGGAGCCAGGAACAACTGGTAGAGAAGGTGAGGGAGCTGTCAAGGCTGATCATAGTGGGCCTGGCTGGCAATGAAGGAAGAGTGCTAGGACCTGACTTTCATTTGCAGAAGAGCACATTAGCCGCTATGTCGAGCATGTTTATAGAAGACCAAGGGAAGAAGCAGTAAGACCGTGCCATTTTTGCTTGTGTATTCAAACAAATTCCTATGAATCTGATACCCAAATGTTGCAACAGTGCTTTGTGAAGAATGTGTTGGAAGAAGTGAATAATTTGAAACATTACTTAGGTTCATAAATTCTGATGAGTGTCTCACAAACTCAATTGCAATAGTTATATCCCATAAATTTCTAATTCATGATAGATATTGTGCTTAAGCTGATGCTAAAACTTCAAGAGTAAAGATAACAATCATTGTTTTAAATTGTTATTGCATGTATAATGAGATATTTCTACCCAGAGAAATACAACATATCAGTGGGCAGGCACCCACTTATTCATGAAATGATTATTTTCTCTGTTTCCCCATGTTTTGAATAACTAATAATACCCCTTTCAACTATTCGGTGTTTTTTATTGTCTCACCTTGCTCTTTTACAATGACAGATTACCTTTCTCTAGTCTTATTTAATAGGTATTAAGTCCACTACTATTTAATCTTTCCTTAGGAGGAAATTAGTAAAACCTCTGCATTTTTTTTTTTTTTGGTACCGGGGATCAAACTCACGACCTCATGCTTTGCCAGGTAGGTGCTTATGGCACTGAGCTAAATCTCCAGCCCCAACCTCTGCATATTTTAGTAAAGCTATGATTCTGGAGTTAGTAAATGCTGTGCACTTGTTGCCCCTATTGGTTGTTGACAGAACGTAACCTTGATTGTACATTTGTTCCAAGACACTCACAAGCATGGCTGAGACAAGGTAATGTGAAACATGATCAGTACGTACTTTTTTTAAAGTCTGGGTCAGCATAGTCCAATAGAACTTCTTGCAATTAAAGAGAGATTCTTTGTATATGCTGTTCAAATCTGTAGGACCAGACACAAATGACTACTAGATTTGAAATGTAGCTAGTGTGACTAGAGAACTGAATTGTTACTTGTATTTAATTGCAATACATGGCCTTGTGTGGCTAGTGATTAATGTACTGGATAGCTTGGATCTAAATTCTTATCTTAGTTTATGGCAGACTAACCATGAGACATTCTTGCCCCATACTGTTTTATTGTGTCTTAGAAGTGCTTCTGTTGAATATTTTTAGTAATATGCCACATTAATTAAGGACATTTAGAAAACAAAGTCTGTAAAATCTATTTGTATATTCTTTGAAAGTTGTTGAGGCCACTGACAACTACATAACAGATGATATCCTGTTGCTCTAGCCTCAGTACTAGAAAAATGTGGCTATGCTAAAAAGCTTATTGATACCAGATAACTTACTATATTACATCTTTATACTTTTTTCAGGGAGCAATAGTGGTGATACATCTCTAGCAAGTTTATAATGTATAAAGTCTTTAAACTACATTGTTTTATCCTTCAGTTCTCCATCCTGTTTCTGTATTTGTATCCTATTTGCTTATTTTTGAGTTTACTTGAAATTGGTAACTGATAGCATTGTACTTATCTCTGCTGTCTATAAATATGCAAAATAGAAATACATTAAAACCCTGTCTTTTTTGGAAAACATATTCAGTTTCTTCAAAGTGCTAATTTCCTAAGCTTTTTATCATTATAATTATACTCACTCTTTGTTAAATTACTTGCAATTTCTATATATGTCATATCAATTGTTAACCCCAAACTGAAACTATGACACTCCAAACACCTCAGAGAAAATGAGATTAAAAAACATTATACAGAAATAAAGTCAGATCACAATTTGTTCATTTCAATAAGATGCTTGTAATATGACTCAGAAAGTTTGATATTATGAGACTTTCATGTAAACTTACTTTTGCAAAGACCTTGAATTATAACAAGAATACAGGATGGTTCCAGAGTTGAGGGCGTGGAAATTTGTTACAGAAAAGGTCCATCTCAGAGAATGCCAAGAATGATTTTATTATGTATTTTTGCAATATTTGTGCGTGTGTGACTTAGTGACATTAGGTAGAATTAGATATTATTAGCTTGCCCTGGGTCAACTTTATTTTATGATTCTTTTTGTTAAACATATCTGTGTATAAGTTTCTTTTCAGAGATAAACTGAAAACAACTTGACAATATTTATGAAGTTGTTTCTTCTGTCAGAGTCTCTATTGGTTTTCAAAAGTTTGAGTAAGTTACTTTTTCCTGAGCTCAAGAAACACTCTTTCTCACTTGGAAAAATATTCATCACTTGTTATGCTTATACATGCTGGCTGATGTGTACAGTCCTCTCAGGATGGTTATCATCACAACACAAATCAAATTATTTCAGTTCATCCCTGTGAAACCAGTTCAGAAGATCAGAGGATGTTGGTGTCACAAAGTGTGCTGGTATTCCATAAAGCATTGAATTGAGGGCATAAAGTAGCTGAAGATTTATAGCAAGTAAATCCTAGAGTTTGAGAGGCAAAGGCAATGTTATGTGTTTACATAACAATTTCAATTTTGCTTTCTCCTCGGCACAAAACTGAGCCACATTTTCACAGTTCCTTGTGAATGTGTTGCTACCATATCAGGAAAGTTGGCTTAATGTTTACTTTTTGCCTCATAGAATCTCTAACCTAAAGCAATTTTCTCTTCCTCAGTTACTTTCCCTGTTTCTGTTTCTCTGACTCTCTCTGTTTCTTTCTCTGTGTCTCTCTCTGCTTTAGTTTACTTCATTTGTACATATTCTGGAATTGTAGCATAAAGTCACTTTTTTTAAAACAGGAACTTGCTATGCAATTCAGGTTGACCTTGAACTCACTTTGTAGCCCAGGCTGACCTTGAGCTCATAGCAATCCTCCAACCTCAGCCTCCCAAATGATGGGATTACAAGCACACGCCACCATGTCCTGCCCTAAAGTCACTTATGTTGTTCCCAAGGATCCTGTTCTTTATCTTGATATTTTCTCCTGATGTGTTTAAAATAAACAATTTTTTCCTTTTTGCTTCTATGTTAATAAGGCTGTTGCACCTTTTCCATACTAAGATCTATCATTTTCTTATTGCAGCCCAGGCAAAACAGAACTCTAGAGGTGTGCTGGAGCGGGTTTTTTCTGGTGCCTATTAGCCAAGTATGTCTATCTCTTCTAGACTCTGTTCAGTGAAGTCATGCTGGTAATTTGAAATCATCTTTAGTGAACATATTTATACTAGGAGAAATAGGTAAAATGCTTCAAATTCAAATACTTATTCTCCAGAAAGCCTATTGATAATGAGTCGCCTATACCTAATGATAATCCAAAGACATGCTATGGCAACTGAAGATACACAGAACACAAATTTTCTGTTGCAGAATGAGGGTGTGTGGTAGACAACAGTAATAGGTAGCAACTGGGAAATTCCTAAGAGATAGAGCCCATGTTGACAAAGGGAGAGAGGGTGTTTGCTGTTACAGTAAAATTCTTACTCTAGTCCCAGTTTGAGTAACATTTGGTCATTATCTGGCAGTGAATCAAGAAGTAGCCTAATTTGAGGAGAAAGCTAGGGTTTTTAAATATGCAAACCATGGCACCTACTCTCCTCTGGGACAGTGCTGCTATCTTATGGCTTATGTGTGGCAGCCAGCTGTTCATTATCATTGAAAACTCTAACAGATTTGCTATCACTGGTCTAGGAGATTTGCACAAGTAACGAAGTTCAGTCTTGGCTAATGATGGGAAAGGTGGTTCTCTGTTTACTCCAACCACAAGTTCCTTTTAATTACTGTATGTTTACTGAGGGAAAGTAAGATGAAAAATACCACATTCTTCCCAATTACCTACATATAGCGTGTGCTAGATGTAAATTGCTAATTCAGTAAATCACTAGAAAACGAATTGTCTAACATGAAAATTGAGAACAAATGGTGATCTGAATGTGCCATATTAGAGAATCAATATTTTAAAAATCAATTATGTATCTTTTGATTTACTTTTATGTTATTTGCATAGATCTCTTTTGTTATATGAGCTCTATAATTTTCACTAACGTGTACAGCAAATTACAGTCCTGTTCTTCAGTGCAAGGACAGGACTCAACTGAACAGCTAACAAATAATTAAAGAGGAAACGAGGTCAATGCCATGTATTAAATGACTAGCTCCGAAGATAGCTATATCAGCTATTGTGATTTTAGAGATGTCTCGCGAAGATGTAAAGTTATTCAGCTGCCTTTGGAGCTAGTCTTTTGCTTCATTTAAATGTATTGATTGACCTCAAAGATTATCTTCATATTGAAATAAATATTAACCTGGATCTGGTTCATCATTTAGTATATAGCATCTATATTTCAAAATAGAAAATAAATTTTATTGATTTTAAAACTCTAATTACAATAGAGTTCCCTAATAATGTGGCCTTGGAACAGGGTAATTATCCAGACACTCTTTATCAAACGTACATTATATTACATTTGGACCCACTTAGAAGTCTTCCATTATAGTCATACTCCTTTTAGTTCAAACCCCTTATGAAAGAGAACCAAAGTGAGTCTTCACATTTTCATCTCCTACTTTTGCACTTATGCCCTCTACTTTGAAAAGGTTCTTACCGGGGCTGGGGATTTAGCTCAGCGGCATAAGTGCCTGCCTTAAAAGCAGGCAATCATGAGTTCGATCCCTGGTACCGATAAAAAAAAAAAAAAGTTCTTACCAAGGTCACTGATAAACTGCATAATACAAAACCCTGTGATCAATTCTTAGTCCCTATTTTCCTTGACCTCTCAGCACTTTGGAAACAGTTGATAATCTTCTTCCTGAAATTCTTTTTTATTTGAGGCTCTAGATTTTTGTGCAGTCTCACTGGTTATATCTTCACAGTTTCCTTTGCTTGACTTCTAGGTGATACAGTGTTCCAGATCAGTCTTTGTGTCTTTTAAAAAATGCATAGTTTATCTCTTTGTGACTTCTCAAATCCTAAGACTTTTAAATACTATCTACATGATGGTAACTTCAAAGTTACATCTGCCCCAATTGTTTTCCTGAAGACTATATTTGTATGAAACTATTTAATTACACTTCTACTCAAATTAAAAATATAAATTTAAATTCTTCTTTAAAATCTGCTGTTTCCTTAGTGTTCCTACTTTATAATGTAGTGAGTCTAATGATCCACTGGCTTAAACTCAAAACCTGAGAGTCATTTTTAATTCTCACCTTTCCCTTTCAGTTGTTTTCCAATCTGTTCCAAACTTTTGTTTCTTTTTTCAAAAATCCTTACACGGACCATTTCTCATTGCTTCTACTCCTTTACTGTACAGTACTGGGTACAGAGTTGGAAAATCTTTTAACTCAGACTCCTTATCTCATTTTTCAGCAAATCCTGTCAACCCTATTTCACAATGTATTCAAAATCTCATTGCTTCTAACAACAACAACATAGCTACTACCTTAGCTCAAGTCATTGTTGTCGCCAGCCTGGAAAACAGTCTTTACTTCCTAATTGCATAACTTTGCCTTCATGTTTACCTTCCTATAGCGCAGGGTTACATTTCAAAAACATTAATCAAATGAATTGCTTTTCTGCTTAGAACTCTTCATTAGTTTTCTAATTCTATATGCTAAATTAGATTTAAACACTGTATTATGATGTGAAAAGTCTGTATAATCTGAGGATTGTCTACTTCTTTGCGTGCTTATTTTGCCACTCTTTCTTTCATTTTCTCTATCTCAGCCACACTGGCCTTCTTGGTGCTCTGTGAACACAGAAAACTGATCTTGCTTCAAATGCTGCATTTCATGTTTCCTGTACCTAAATCATCTTGTTACTGAAATTCACATGGTTCCTTTCCTCCTTTCATGTAAGTTGAAATATTAACTCCTCAGAGAGTTTCTCACAGCCAAACCTATCTCAGAATTCACAGGTTTCACCAAAAATGAGAAAGCTGATTTGATACATATGGAAGGCTCGATAGCCTTATAGTTAAAGCTCAACCTTTGCATCTCAATAGCATACATTTAACCCTTAGGACAGCCATTCAATAGTAAGGGCAAACCAAATGCTTTACCCATAAATAAGGTAACCAAGTGATTTGGCTTCCAAACTGGGTTACTTTAAATTTTCTCTGTTTTACTTTATACTTAAGTTTACTGTAAAAGTTTTTAAAAAGGAGAAATGACAGGAAATTATACAGGACATGGCTAGAAAAGAGGAAAGTCATCATGGGAAGAGGAGGGTGAAATGGAAAGTGAAAATAATCAAAGTAAATTATATGTGTGTGCAAATATGCCAAAATGAAACCCTCTATTTGCATAACTAATATACACTAATAAATCTGAAAAATAATAGAGGAAAAACAATAAAAAGTTAAGCTGTTCATTAGTCTAAAAATCTATGAATTTTAACTTAATGAAAGGGTCCATTAATTTTTAACATACTTACAAGTTTGTCTTATTAGCACGTCAAACTACTAAAAATGCCTTTGTAACTGTTAGGTGCTATGCCTTTACAGTCATATTATCCCTACACCTACTCCAGGCAACTACGCTTCTGTTCTCTATCACTGCTATTTTGATTTGTTTGGAATATCATATATATGGAATTATACAGTGTGTAACTTTGACAATGGCTTTTTACAGTGAGTTTAAATCTCTTGCCACTCACTGAAGTTCTTGTGTCTCTCATTGATTATGTTATTGTGCAATAGTATTCCAGTGAATGACTAGACCACATACTATTCATCCATTCACCTGTTGAAAGACATTTAGGTTCTTTTCGGTGTCTGGAAATTATGAATAAAGCTGCTGTGAACAGTCATATACAAGCTTTTCTGTGAACATAAGCTTTCATTTCTTTACGCAGAGATCAGCAAGCTACATAAAGTGCTCAGGCCAAATCTACTACCTATTTTTATAAAAAAAGTTTCATTGAAATATGACCACATTAATTCTTTTATTTATTATCTATGGATGATTTTGCTCCATAATAGTATAACTGAATAGCTGTGACAAAGATCATATGGCCTGGGAAGCTTAAGATATTGACTACTGATCAGTCAAGAGAGACAAGATTGACAATCACTGCTCTGGGGTAAATACCCAGATGTAGAATTGCTCACTTGTATGACAGGTATATGTTTACTTTTTAAAATAAGTTGGTCAATCACTTTGCAGGACGGTGGTATCATTTTGCATTCTCACTAAAAATGTGTGAGAGTACTTGCTACTTTATATCCTCACCAGCACTTGATATTGCAAGTGTTTTCTATTTAAGTCATTCTAGGAGTTGTGTAGCCTCATTGTGGTTGTAATTTGCAAAGGATTAATGATACTGTAAATTGCATTACAATACCTAAACAATTTAAGGAAAGCTACTGTTTTCCTGTGAATAAAAACCTACAAAATGTCAAGGATGATCAATTTAAATTTTTACTATAGATATAAATGGTGATATTTGAATGAATAACAAAATAAATACATCTTTTGTAAGTCATTTTAGGTTTACTTAAAATGATTTTGCTTCCTTTCATTTCAGTAAAATCACTAATTTTGCTACTATTGTCAGAATTTTCACTTAATATATATATTGAGAGAAGTAATTAAATAATTGCTTTCTAATAGAAATATGAGCCACCATGGTGAGTTCAAATGTTCCAGTAGCCACAGTAAAAAGTAAACTGAAATAAATGAAATTAGTTTTAATGATATATGTTATTTAAAAAGCAGCATATCAAAAACATGCAGCCTCAACATTCAGTTAATAACACTATTAATGAGCTCTTCAATATTTCTTTTTGATATTATGTTCAAAAATTCCATGTGTATTTTACACCTACAGCATATTTTGATATAGAATGACCACATGTCAAGTGCTCGATAGCATTTGTATGGCTGGAAGCTACTACATTGGGCAGCATGGACCTAAGACAGTAACAAATTCACTAATTCTTTTTTTATTCTAAATAGAATAAAACAAAAGAGGACAGAATAAAACAGTTCAGAACAGAACAACATAAGCAACACAGCACTTTACAACAAGACAACTGGATAGTAACAGCAGCTACCATAACGGAACTTTCTTTGTAGTAGTTGAGCATGGCTTCAAATACAATAATATCAAACATAACAAAACAGTATAAAACCATTCAAAAGAATGAAAGAATTACAGCGTATTCTGAACTGAATAACATAAAATGATCAATGGCTACTATAAGGTCTCATTTTCCATAAAAAATTTGTTTATACTATCATATATATTAAAATCCCAATAAGACACAGCGTGATAGAACTGATGGTAATATCAGAGTAGAAGCATGGTAGGACTTCAAAGCAAGACGATATTAAATCAGCAATGGCTGCCATAATGTTTTGTTTTCTTCAAAACAGCTGTTCATACCATCACACATAATAAAGTTAAACAAAACAGAATAAAAAAATTCCAACTGATGAATGAAAACATTAAAAGGCTTCAAAGCTATGTAATGGGGAATCATGATTACCATAAAATCTTATGTACTCTTACAATTTGTCACACTAGGGAAACTATACGGTATTTATACATGTGAGTTTGGTTTATTTCACTTATGAGTTTGGTCTCAAGTTGCATCCATTTATTTATAAATATCTCAATGTAATCATTCTTTATAGCTGAGTAGTACTCCATTGTATAAAAACTTCTTTATCCATTTATCACAACTTCTTTATCCATTCCTCAGTTGATGGGCAATTAGGTTGTTTCCAAGATCTGGCTATTAAACTATAGCCAGTTTATAGCCAGTTTATAGCTTGACAAAGCAAGCTATAAACATGGGTGCAAATATATCACTGTGGTATAATGTTTTCAGTTCTTCTGGGAATATGCCTAGAAGTGGAATAGCTGGGTCAAATCGGACTTCCAATCCCAGCTTTTTGAGGAATCTCCAGACTGACCTCCACAGTGGCTGCACCAGTCTACACTTCCACCAACAGTGCAGAAGAGTTCCTTTCTCCCCAAAGCCTCTCCAACATTTGTTGTTGGTACTCTTTTTTTTATCCTGGCCATTCTTTCTGGAGTGAGATGGAATCTCAGTGTGGTTTTAATTTGCATTTCTCTCATGACTAATGCTGATGAACATTTTTTCATGTATTTATTTGCCATTCGTATTTCTTCATCTGAGAATTGTGTATTCATCTCGGATGCTCATTTTTGGATTCAGTCTTTGAATATCGAGGGTCTGATTTTTAAAAATTTTTTATAAGTTCTAGATAGAAGTTCTTTGTGTGAGGGACAGTTGCATCCCACAAATTCTGGTAAGTTGTATTTGTATGTTTGTTTGCTTGTAAATATTATTTAATTTCTTCTTTAATTTCCTCTGTGACACTCTTGCTCAAGAGTGTATTATTCAGTTCCCATGTGTTTGTGGGTTTTTTCAGTTGCTGTTATCATTAATTTCTAATTTCATGGCAGTATGATCCGATAACATGCATGGGATAATTTTTTTTCTTTTTTTAAAATTTTATTTAAAGAGAAAAAACAAAACAAAACAGAATAAATGGTAGCAACAATACAGAATTCCAAGGAAAAAAGGAAAAGAACAACAACAAAAAATCCTAAGAAATTATTACTTGACTAATTACATACTGACTTCTTGGAAATAGTTGTTCAAATTACAAGTTAAAACATGTAAAGTAGACATCCAAACAGTGAGACTGTTAACAGTTCTGCTCCACGATCTGACAAAAACAGGAATATGGTCATCCATCTGTCCCACTGAAATATACATGCAATTATATCAAAAGGGTAAAATTAAACACAACAAAACAGAACAAAGTGGATCACAAGAAAGCAATTTAAGACACATAAATTTCAAAGC
>PVJX010024311.1:0-28246 GCA_004027295.1 Dolichotis patagonum | reverse complement strand
GTGATTCTGATAGGTTTTCCTTTATAGGTGATCTCTCTTTTCTCTCTAACAGTTTTTAGTATTCTATTCTTATGTTGGATTTCTGGGATGGTGATTATTATGTGTCTGGGTGTAGTTTTATTTTGGCTGCGGCTGTTTGGAGTTCTGTATGCTTCACTTATCGAGATGTCTGTTTCTCTTCTCATGTTTGGGAAGTTTTCAGCTATTACTTCTGTAAATATCCTCTTGATGTCATTTGGGCTGTCCCTTTCTTTTTCATTTATCCCTATTAACCTTATGTTATTTTTCTTTGCATCATCTTGCAGGTGTTGAATTGTTATTTCCTGATTCTTTGTTATTTTTAAAAGATCTTGTCTTTCCTGCTCACTGGCTGCAATCTTATCTTCGAGGTCTGAAATTCTGTCTTCACTTTCATTGAGGCAGTTTCTACAGCTTTCAATAGAATTTTTCATTTCCTGTATATCTC
Source organism: Dolichotis patagonum (assembly GCA_004027295.1). Taxonomy (NCBI): domain Eukaryota; kingdom Metazoa; phylum Chordata; class Mammalia; order Rodentia; family Caviidae; genus Dolichotis; species Dolichotis patagonum. Next base: position 27,780 of record PVJX010024311.1, on the reverse strand, counting down.
TTTGAATCTGCTTTATGCATTCTGTTTGTTTCTTATATTGTTCTTTGAGGGATTCTATCTGTTTGCTTTGTTCCTCTAATTTTTTATCTGTGTTTTCACTAGACGCGTTCACTATTTCTTTCACTGTTTTTATCAATTCTTCTTTTACCTGGGCAAGTATTTCTGGTTTGAATTTCTCCATACCTTTCCCTATTTGCATATTTATTTCATTTGATATCATTTCAGACATTTCAGGTGTATGGCTTCTTTTTTCTTCCATGTACACGGCTTCTAAGCTTTCTTGGGGAGGGCTAGGGCTTTGAGCCTGCCTTTTGGTCTTTCCTTTTGTCATTTTTCTATATTTCCTTACTTTGAGCAGTGTTCCAAAGCTTTCTCTCATGTGTGGCGAATTACCTCTTACACCCTCAGTTCCTGGAGGGGCAGTGGCTCCCCCACAGGCTCTTGGCCTCCTCTCAGGGTCCTAACTCCCCTCTGTGGGCTCCTGGCTCCCTAATTTGTAAGGCGAATGCTGGGTGTGGTCACCCCAGAGCCTGTGGAATCTCAGGCAGGCCAGGCCATTGTGCTTTGTCCCAGGCAGGTCTCCAGGAGGTTCCCTGTGAGTGAAGGGTGGGCCTACAGGTCCCAAAGAGTCAGGCCAGAATGTTGGTTTCTGCAAAGTTCCCGGTCCCAAACAGACCTGGCCAAGATGCCAGTCTCCACAATATTCCCAATCCAAATAGCCCGGGCCACTCTGCGGGTCCGAGAGGTTCGGGTCCCAAAGAGACAAGTTGCAATGCTGCTTTCTGGGAGACTTCCTGGGGGTGAAGGGCGGGGCTATGGGCCCAAACAGACCTGGCCCAGATGCGGGTCTCCAGGCAGTTCCCTGTGGATGAAGGGCGGGCCTACCAGCAGGACAGACTTCTCAACACAAACTATCAAGTCAAGAAGATGCTGGACTGATATAGTTCAAGTCCTGAAAGAAAACAACTTCCAACCCAGATTGATGTACCCTGCAAAACTGCCCTTCAAAATTAATGAAGAAACAAGACACTTCCATGACAAAGAACAACTGAAGGAATTCATGACTGCCAAACTAACCCTACAAGGAATACTGAGAGACATTCTAGAGAGAGATAAAACTGACCACGGTTCCAGGAACAGTGGCAGAGGGGAATCACCAGCTGGGGCACACGGTTGAATGAAGGGGAAAAGTAGGCAGCCAATGGCAGGAACATAGCATGGCAGTGATGAACCAGTACATGTTGGCCATAACCATTAATGTAGATGGCCTCAATTCAGCAATAAAAAGAAACACAGGCAGAGTGGATTAGGACACCAGGATCCATCAATATGCTTTATATAAGAAACACATTTAACTCAAAAGAAAATTCATAGACTAAAAGTCAAAGGAGAGAGAACAATGCTCTATGTGACAGGGAACCAGAAAAAAGTAGAAGCAGCTTGTCCGTCAACTACAGAATGGATAAGAAAGATACTGCATTTTTATACGATGAAAAGCTACTCAAGTATAAAGAAAGATAACCTCAAGTCTCCTGTAGGTAAATGAGTACAACTTGAGATCATGCTCATGGATGAAATGGTTCAGAGTCACAGGAGTGAATGTTGTGTTGTCTCCCTAGTATAAAACACTAAAGAAGTTAGTGGGATCCAAAATTAACAATAGATATTATGAAAGTGAAAGGAAAGGAAATGTCTAAAAAGGGAAGGCAGTGGCCATAGTTAATCTGTCACTGTGTTTTGAAACCCTGTATTGTTTTCATTGTTCTGTTTAGTTCGGTTTTATTCTGGTTTGTGTGATTTTATTATATTTGATGGCACAGACAGCCTATTTCAAAGATAACAAAATATATTATGGTAACTATTATTGACTTCCTATTACCTTGTTTTGAAGCCCTGTATTGCTTTCATTGTTTTGTTTTGATTGATTTTGTTCTATTTTGTTTTGTTTGATGTATTATGTCTGGTGGTATAGGCAGCTACTTTGAAGATAACAAGAGGCATTATAGTAGCCACTGTGGTTTCACTGCTATCTTGTTTTGAAGTCCTATATTGCTTTCATTGTTCTGTTTTTATTCTGTTCTATTTTGTTTGATTTTATTATGCCTAATGGTATGGGCAGTTATTCTGAAGGTAACAAGAGGCATTATGGTAGCCATTATTGATTTGTTTTTATCTTGTTTTGAAGTCTTGTAGCATGTTCATTGTTTAGTTTTGATTGACTCTTTTCTGTTTTATTTCATTTGATTTTATTCTCTTCAAAAGAAGACAACAACATTATGTGACTTAAATTCTGCTATATTTGTTCAAGGTTTATCTTATTGTACCAATGTTCCATATGTATTTAAAAAGCATATGCATTTCTGCTGTTGTTTCATAGAAAACTTCATGATGTCAGTTAGGGCAGGGTGGTTGATGTTGCTCAGTATTTAAATCCGTACTTGGTTTGGTCCTTACTTAGAAATCATAGAGACTCTGTATCTTGGATTTAGTTATTTTCCTTTTTAGTTTTCTCATGTTTTGCTTCATATTTCTTGAAACTCTGTGTTTAAGTACATATTCATTTTAGGACCTTTTTTTATCATCATGTCATGTCTTTTTATTTCTGGTAATATTCTCTGCATTAACTTGGTAATTGCCCCTCTCCCTAGAGTAAGGATCTCTGTTAATTTCTTATTCCTTCCTAGGGGTCCAGGGCTTTCATTATTTCCCCCTTTCTGCAGGCTTGGTACATCCCCAGCTTGACAGGTGTGCTGCCCTTTTCCCAGTGATGCAAGACTTGTGCTCTCCCTGGGAAGGCGCTCCTGTGAGGATCTCTGTACTTTTGCAGTGGTGATACCTTCTCCCTCTCTGGGCCTGCACTACTGATGGCAGCTTTCCCTGCACTTTTATATGGGCATACAGAAAGGGCCTCAGCAAAGAGTGAGATATACTCCTCATATCCATAACTCCCAGAGATTCTCTCTTTTCTTCCAGCCCTTGGCCTTTAGCAATCTATTGAAAATTTTAGCTTATTTTTCATTCACCTGATAGGGCTCCATCTTCATCTCTCTGCCGCAGTTCTCAATGAGATCAAGAAAAGCTGCAATTTTGCAAATTATCCAGCTTTTTCTTGTTGTTAATACATGAGTGATATTCTTTCCAGCTTTCTAGATTTTGGGAGGAAGTGAGTTCTAGTTACTAATTTTTATTTCATGGACGTATGGGTTTACGATGGGTTTGAAATTTAATACACAATAAGAACTACTGATTTTTAAAAGATATCTGTGTCTAAACCTTTGTGAACTAATATATATTTTAATTCCATGCTACTTTTTGGCATAATTAGGTTTTTGAATTTGTTACCTATTTTTGGTTTTTGTTCTAGATACATATCTTTCCAACTAAAACTTCTGTTATGCATAATTTTCTGACTTTATCTATACTCAACTTACTATCCTCCTGTTTATAAAATGATTTATTTGAAGTGTAATTTATATAAAATTAACCCTTTCAAACTGAACTATTTAGTGACATTTACTACATTCTCAGTGTTGTGCAACCATCTGTATTTAGCTCCAAATATTTTTGTTGCTCTAAATTAAAACCCCTGTGCCACCAGTTTCTCTTCATTCCTTCTCTCAGTCCCTACCATAACCAATCTGCATGTTGTCTGCATGGATTTATCTACTTCTTATAAATATATTATAACATCATTATTGAAAGTTATGTATTTCTTAATGGAGTCTTATAACATAGGATCTTTGGTGTCTGGCTTCTTTCACTTAAAATATTGTAGTATGCATCAGTGACTGATTTCTTTGTGTGCAGTTTGCCTTGACAAATATACCACACTTTGCTTACCCATTCATCCTGGGATGGAGTTTGGTATGGTTTTACCTTTTGACTATTGTCCATAGTGTTGTTATAAATGTATATGTACATCTTCCTGCTTTCCATGCTTTTATGTATTGTAACGGTTGGTACGTTGTGTCAATTTGAAAATTTTAGAAGTTTAAGCGACTCAACAGGGGACTAGGGTCCTCATTTCTTAAACATCCTGAACCGGTGTAAGAGGAGGGAAGGAGATGGCCTGAGTAATTCACCTGCCCTGGGAAGGCAGCCTGGTTACAATATAAGAGAGGAAAAGAAGCTTGCTCTCCCCGACTCTCTTGCTTTTGCTGCTTTTGCTGTCTTCTGCCACTTTGAAGTATTGCCCTGTGCCATACTACCCTGTCTGGGAGTCTGCAGATTACAGACTGAAACTGCCACAAACTTTAAGCTAAATAAGCCTTTCCTTCCTTAATTTTGGGTGTCAGATATTTTGTCTCAGCAACCAGAGAAAAGTAACCAAGACAGATATGGATGTATAAATGGAATTGGGCTACACAGTGATTTTATATTTAACTTTCTAAGGAAAGTACTCTCCTCTTTTGATTCTTACTTGATTTCCTCTTTTTGCATTGGGATCTCACTATTTTGCACAGGCTCCCCTCAAACCCTGACTCACGTGATCTTCCCACTTCAGCCTTCCATATAGCTGGGACCAGACATGTACCGTGGCACCCAGTTTGACCTTAATTTTTGTTCATATATCTTTCTGACTTTTAGTATCCTCAAAGGGGCTAATTTTTCCTTATGGAAATGACAAAGGCAAGGAGGTCACCTTCTGACACTTTTCATATAAATATCTTCAAAAACTCTCTCAGGATGCCTTTTGTGATCGCCTTGAGGGCTTTTCTAACAGTATCACAACCTTATGTGGACAGTGTAGTATTCAAAATGCAGTAAAGATAGAGGAGTCAGTTGAAAGCATCAGAAAGATAATGCATTTCCCATTGAAACTACTATAGGAAGGTTCCTTGTCCAGAAGAGTTGTTGGACTGCTGACTGCTAATGTCCCTGTGGCCCTGGGAATCTGTGGGCAAACACAACCACTGAGATGTTTGCACAGGTGAGGGTCTGTGCTCAGGTGACGAGCAAGAGCAGCCTGTTGGCTCCTGTGTTCTCATGTAACCTCCTGAAGTAGATGACCGTGATTTTAGCCTTCCCCATTGTGGTAGGTCACAAGATTAATGTAATGTGTTAATACACTCAGGCCTTTCCCAGACTGTAGTGGATAATTCATATCTATGTTCTGATTATTCAATTCAGAATGACTGTGTGTTTTCTATCAGAATTTTAACTGGTATCTGCCATTAAGCTATTTTTCTCTTCTTCCAAGTACAGATGGAATTACTTCCTGAATCTTCCCTGTGCGAATGTGTGTGTGCGTGTGTGAACACACGTGCGTTTTGTGCGCACCTATGTATGTTTAAGGTTTGTCCACTGCCAGAATACAAGATATTCTCCCCACTGCACCTCTAGGGATGAGGTGTTGCCAGTTCCCTGTTCATCGCCCTGGTCTGTTTTTACCCTTTCTTCACCTTTCTCTGTATGCTGGTGGGCTGATACCGGGCCTGAATCACACAGACTCTGTGGCCCTCTGGATTCTGGCTGGGTTTGGACAACGAGCAGAAAGTAAGAGTATTTCTCTTCTTATCCCCATCCTGCAGGCTTGTGGTTCCGGACATGTCCAAGCAGGACTTCAGTTTGCACATTTGGAAAGTTCCATCCCCTCCTTCCACCGAGGGCATCTCACCACATCCATGTGTCTAGAATGGGTTTCTGCTCTTGCCACCTGCTGCTTTGGCTTCCCTTCTTCTTCCCTCTTGCCTTCCTCTTCTTGACCTCACTGCTGTGCCTGACTCCTATTGGGAGTCCATCTCTTTTCCCTTGCAGTTCCTTGCTAGGGAAATGGAAAATGGGCTGAAGTTTTGAAGAAATGAGTGGATGTGTGGAAAGATCAAGGACCACATATGTAGATTCCTTTTCATATGGAATGCTTTGCTGCTTCCATTAGCAGCTCTAGAGTATGTCATGCAAGCTGCTTCAGTAAGTGCCCAGGTCCTTTCCTCTAGCCGTTTCCCCTGCCGAGAATTCTCTTCTCTCAGGCAACTATTTGACCAGCTACCTTACTTTCTCTAGGTTTTTGCCAAAACCTTACTTTTTCAATGAAGTGTGCCCGAACCCCTGGACTTTGTACTGTCCTCCCACTGTGACCTCAGCAGTCAACCCCTACCCCTACCTTACTCTACATTTTCCTTGTCCAATACACCACTTTTAGGAATCTACAATTAACTTATTTTATTATACTTAGCGCTTTTTTAAAAAAATCTGTTTCCTTCTGGCATATTTCATGGTTCACAAAAGCAGGATTTTTTTGTTTCATTTGTTTTCCACTGATGTACCCCAAACTGCCAGAACAATGCTAAGTTCATCTGCGATAGGTTAAATAGTGCCTCTTCCCAAAAATATGCCTACCTGAAGCCTGGGAATGTGAGCTTATTTGGGAAAAGCTCTCTCTGCACATGTAATGAATTTGAGGATCACCAAATGAGGTCCTCCTGAATTGAGGTGGGCCCCAAATTCACTGACAAATCCTTACAAGAAAAGAGAAAGAGGTACAAAGTCAGAGACCCCAGGGGACCAGGTCATGGGAAGACAGGTGGGAACCAGATTGTGTCCCCAAGCCCAGGAAATCCTGGAGCCCTCAGAAGCTGGAGGAGTCAAGGGCAGATTCTTCCCTAGAGACTTGGGCCTTGTCACCTCCTTGAGGCTTGGCTGGTAGCCTCCAGAGCTTTGAGAAAACATATTTCTGTCTTTTGAAGCCACCACGTTTGTGGCAATTTCTTGCAGCAGCCCCAGGAAACTAACAGTCCTTAATTCTCAATTATCAAATGGATAAATGTGAGCCTTGTGGGCAATGATGTGACCTCCATTTAACATCATTCTCCCTGATTCCAATAGTAAATACGTACACAACTGGCTTTTAAGGGGTTTTTCCTGTTTTGTGTATGGTGCATTTGTGCCGTATAAACCTAAGTGTCCTGAATATTTTTACCCACTTCACTTAAAAGCTTAAGGTCTCACTTCCACTCCCAAATAATTGCTCTCACTCTAAGCCTGTCAATAGCAAACAGAGAACAAATTTACCAGCGATTTGTTCCTCAGGCGGTGGATGGGAACCCCTATTGGTCTCTAGCCATAAAATATCCCTGTGTCATTTCCCCATTACCATCCTGAGTCCCTCCTGCTGTATTTAAGCTAATTCTTGGTTATTGTGCCCTTGGAGGGGCCAGTCACACACACCCTGCCCGTGCTCGACAAGGGTTATTTAGTCTCCCCCAGGCCCGCTCTCGGTGCGTGCTGAGCTCATTCTGCAGTACGGCACTGTCGGTTCCTTGTAGGAGATGGAAGGTAAATCAAATTGAAAACACCCTTCCTGTGCAGTGCATCTTCCAAATGTCCTCAGGTCTCTCTTACATCTTCCGGAGGCTGCCAGACTCTCTGTGGGACAAGAGAAAGCTGGAGCAGTGTTTCGGTAGCAACAGAAGGTGCCATTAGCAGAAATACATCATCTCCCAGTGGTGTTAGAAATAGCAGAGTCCTGATCATGTCCATTCTTCTGCCAGAGTGAGGGGAGTCCTCAGAGGCTCGGGCTGCGTGTAACAGAGCCTCCATCATTCTAAAATATCCCCCCTGGTGTCCCAGAGCAACCATTTCTGCTTGGACGCAGCGAGAGCTTATTTCAGGCATTGATCTTCCACAAAAGCCTCCCCACTGCCCATCCTAGCCTTCTCTAGCAGGGTCACATGGGGAGAGGCCAGCACCTGGCTAATCCATTGCCTTGACTGGTCTTCTCACCCCTTCTGCGTGCGGCTCGCTAGATCTCTTTACAAAGGAGGTCTATAATTTAGAGCCGTGGCCCTCCAACTCCAACTTACAGGGCTTGTTCAGACAGGTCTCTGGGCCTCACCCTCAGCATCTCTGGTTCAGCAGGTCTGGGGCAGGGCCTCAGAGTTCACATTTCTTCCAAACTCCCAGGTGATGCTGAGCTGTGGACACAGCGACCGCAGTAATGAACCAACCTGCTCAGATGTTCTTGCACAATGTCCCGTCTCATCATGGTCTCAGTCTTCCAGCTCCAGGTAGTTTGGGTCTCTTAAGCATGGGCCAATAACTATTTTATCCTGTTTGTAGGATGCAGTGAGATCACAGCTTGGTCCTGGCTATGCTGGTGGCCTCTGACTGTCAGGCAAAGGGAGTAAGGGGCCTTTCTCTGTGACCCCAGTTCTCACGTTCCTTTAGTCCTAAGGATGCTTGCTAGTCTCTGGGTGTCTCAACATGCTCATTTGGTTCTATGGCCCTTCCATTTACACAGACCTTTATTTAAAGTTTCTTCTTTTGGGTCATTTATATTGATTTCTGGTTCCTGCTGGCATCCTGTCATGGGATATTTCTCCTCATGAGGAAAATAGGTCTTTTCTCTTCTAGAGAAAAGCCAAAATAATTCTTTATCTTAAGAACCAATCTTGTCACTTACAGTAGAAGGCAGAATTACTGCAGAGTCTTGGAGTCTTTTCACTTGGAGAAATAAAAAGTGTACACCGAATGGAAAGATGGCCACTGAATTCCTGCTTATTCCATCCTGGAGTGGGACCAGCCTCTGACTTTCAATCCAAGGAGGAGCAGCACTGGCTTGCACCTGAGGTCTTTGCTAATGGGTTTCTGATCCAACTGATCAATCAACACATCTGTCATAAGAGAGTCACGGGGGCAGCTACTCTGGGCTCAATCTATGACCTGTCTCTGGGAATGGGACTGTAGAGGGATTCTATTTAAGTATGCATGTGTGTATTATAAAACAATCATCAATCTTGAGACCACAAAACTTGAAAGCTATCTAGAAACCAATGGACAGAGTTATGGTTTGTATCTAGATGTCCTCCCAAGGCCTCATGTAGTTTTAGATGAGGCTTTGTGGAAGTGGCTGAATCTAGAGTTCATTTTTAATTCATGGTCAAATGCTGGGATTAAGGGTGTGAGTGCTACACCCACCCAAGGGTGGGTAGCCTGCATACAGTATAAAGGATGGAAAGAGAGTGTCGCACTGTCTTCTCTTGCTTGCTTTTGTTGTCTTGCACCACCATGAACTGTTGCCCTCTGCCATGCCACTCTGCCTTGTAGCCAGCTGATTATGGACTGAAACCTCCACAAACTGTGATCTAAATAAGCCTTTCTCCCTTTAACTCTGGGTATCTGGTATTTTGTCCCAGCAGTGAGAGAAAAGTAACTAAGACAGTCAGAGTTCCATGTTCCATTTTGATGTGTGTGAATGTATGTGTTTGTGTGTAGACATGCATACAGACCCTCTTCTTCCTGTATAACCAGAGAACAAAGGGAAGGCAAATTAGCCAGGTATAAATCCTGTTTATTCTTGGGTACTGCAATTATTAATGATTTTTATTTTCTTTATGTTTTTTTGTTTTCTATTTTTCTTCAACAAAATGTTTTATTATTAGAGGAATAAAGCCCATGAAGTGTGGTATGGGCAACAGAGCTCCATGACCTCTATTCAGTTCCCATCCAAATCCTACTAATTTACCACATAGACCAGGTGCTGCTTCCTCCAAAAAGACTTCCTTGACCAGCCTCATGTTCTAAATTTTGCTCATACATTGTTTTCTATTTGCTCATACATTGTTTATCTTATTTCTCCAAAGGCATTGTGAGTTATACAGAGATAACAACTATGCTTTTAATGTTTTCCCTATTCCCCATAAGGTCAGGTGTGGCTGAACACACTGTCAATACTGATTGGTCAGAGGCCAGCATGTTTCTGAAAGGAGGAAAAGATACAAAAATGTGAAAAAACAGACCAAATGCCACCTCCTTGTCCTGACGCCAAACAGTTGTCACTCCCCTTGGTGATAGTGGCTCTCTCCAAATGGTTAGGAGTTCTGGCTTAATGTTGGTCCTCAAAATGTAACCCAGGGACTACAGTGGGCCTAGGTGTAGCTTATTTCTGCCTTCCTGCTTAAGTGTTGAATATTGTACATCAATCTCAAGGGAGATACTGGATTGGTGACAAGTTCTCCATTCTTGTTGGACATTTTTCAGTCTGTTGATAGAAGTGTTCCTTCTGCTATAAGAGAAACGTCTTTTATGAATACACAGAAATATTGGTCAGTCTTGCTCTTCACTAAGATGCCATCAATTTCTTCTCCTTTTGGGATGAGCAGAGTCATGTTTTCCTTTTTTAATCTTGCATAGTCAACCTGTCCTTCACAACACAGTCTTTACCATAAGATTTTTGAGAATTCTTGCTCTTCATCCTTTAAACAGCCAACCATTATGCCTGAAACCTGCTTCAGTCTTTCCTCTGTTTCCCCAAAAGTTTTGTGTGTTTCTTTATCTTCCATCCATTTAACAATTTATTCTACTATAAGCATAATTCTCCTGTGACTCCCATGTTGGAAATCCAGTGAGCCTTTCAGTAGCTATCTGTGTTGGCCTTTTAGTCACTGTTGTTGACCTCTTCTTTTTGAACCATCATCTTTCCTTGGCGTTTGTGGCCCTGGTGGTTTTCCAGCCACCCCTCTAGCTGCTACTCCACCGTCTCTGGACAGGCTCATCTGTGTTTTTTCAGTCAGTGAAGGATGAACCCAAGGGCCTCTGTTCTTCTCATCCTTGCTTTCCTTGTTGGAGGTCTCATTCACTTCCATAGTTTCTGCTAACACCTGGGTATACTTGGGCTGTCCTCTGAGTGCCACAGAGGTTCTGCCTCTGCCTTCTTGACACACTTCAGATGCCTCAAGGGGCCCTTGTGTTTCTCACATGTGTCACAGCTGTCCTCCTTCAGAGACTCTGAGCACTCAGCAGTGATATCTATCCTTGCAGCTACTCATGTCAGTGCCTGTGTCAGTCGGTCCATCCCAACTCAGCCTCGATTTTACTCCCTCGTCACTTCTCAAAGATGACCATGGCTGCTCTTCACCATCATCAGCCTCCTGTGAACCACACCATACAGGAAGAGGGGCTTGTATTTTTAAATTTGAGATTACTCTAAAGCCTCCACGCTTGCCCCTCCATCAGTTTTTGACCACTTGCAGTCTACTCTATTCTCCTCAGTAGAGCTTTGAAACACACAAATCAATCAGTCCCTCCTCCTGCTTCAGACTATGCTTTTAGGAAAAAGATGCACTGCCTAGTGTCTTGGTTACTTTTCTCTCATTGTTGAGGCAAACAACCCAATGCCCTGAAGTAAGAAAGGAAAGTTTTATTTAGCTCACAGTTTATGGAGGTTTCAGTCCATAAATTGCTGGCTCCAAGGCAGGGTGGCATGGCACAGGGACAATAGTTCATGGTGACAGAAGACAGCAAAAGCAACAAGAGCAAAAGGAGAGGAGCACAAAGAGAAGACTCTTTCTGTCCCTTATACTGTATGCAGGCCATACCCACTTGGGTGTAGCACTCACATCGATAATCCCAGCATTGGACTATGAGTCATTTCACAAACTCTAGAAGCCTGCCTCCATGATCGTGTGAGGCTTTGAGGCAGTGCATACAGACACAAACCATAACACCTAGTGTGCCCTGGGCCATCCTAGGAGGGGGTGACTGGCCCTATCATGTCCTCTCCAGCTGCGTGGCAAGTATCATTGTCCCTCACTACACCCACTCAGATTTCTTTAGTCCCTGTTGAGTGCCGTCTGCATCTTGCCAGGCCTTTGCTCCTATTTCCTGTCAGAACCCTTTGAAATCCCTTCTTTCAGTAACCATGTTTTAACTTTGACCTTCACAGGCCACCATTCTTAGCTCATGCTTTCATTTCCCCAGGGCAGACCTCGTCTAAGACAGGACCAGACCCTCCTGTGTTCCAGATGTACCCTACAGCACATACTGCTCCCTCCTAGCTTTGTTGGCCTTCCAATGGAACATGCCTTCATGTGTCATTTTGCTCTTCTGTTCCCTTAAAAGACCTGTAAGCTCCCTAGGACAGAGAACATATCTTTTTCTGCACGTCACTGTGTTTCCTCACACTGGGACCACTGTAGACACTCAGTACACATATACTGAATGATTGAAAGACTTCAGGAGAAGAAAACGAAATCCATTACATCGGCTGCATGACCTGAGCTGAGTAAACCACCACACTTGGCGCTCAAACCTCAGTCCACCAAGTTAGAACCAAGAAAGTTCATTTGAAAGTCACACGTCGGGCTTTCAGCATAAATTATATGCAGTTGTGCAAACATGTCAAAGTTTGGTAAATTGAATTTGTTTAATGTAAACAACTTTTGACCAAAATAATAACACAGCTTTAGAAAAAGACATTAGGCACCCACTTTTGAAGAGTTTGTATAATTTAACACACAAGAAAACTTTACTGTAATTATATGCAGACATGTACAAAGGATAAATGTTGTTTACTTGCTCCAACCTCCATAAAATAAACCTGCAACCATGCTTCGGCTTGCTGCATTAATCCTAATTTAGAAAGTGCCCCCACCAAAGACGTGGGGGCCCCTGTGGGTTCTCATCTTTTCTTCGTGTCAAAATTAGCCATTTAAATTAGAACCACGTTGAGAGCGTAGGTGACGCCGACGTTGAGGCTCCAGTCCGGGGAGCACTTAGCAGTGGCCACCTGAAGTTGATTAAAACCTTACCTGTCAAACCCAGTGTGACTACATTTGAAAATCTTTAATGTAATTAAGAGAAGCACATTATGGGAGGTCAAGTGACTTTCTTTTTGAATTCCACTTCTAATCTGTCGTCAAATGGATGGAAATTGCTGGCTGAGGGAGTTAATGAGAGCTTCAGGAGCAGGCAGGGAAGGGGAGGAGGAGCTGGCAGCATGCAGGAACTGGTGACCAGAGAGCCAGATGGGGGCTCTGTCTCTGTGCAGTGAGTAAGGATCTGAGGGAGCCCCACGAAGCACCCCAGCTTCTGCTAGGCGGCTGGGAGGTGGAGGGCTCTTTGGTCCCCGCTGTCTGCACACACCAGGGCGTGCAGGAGGAGGGTAGGGAGCTCCGTGCTTATCGCTCAGGGAGATCTGTGGCCAGGACGGCAGCCTGAGCAGGCAGAGTGGAGCCGGCGCCGGCCCTCGTCACCCCTCACTCAGGGCCGTCTGATTAGCATCAGGGTCAGCTGGCCTCTTGCAATGTTCCCTCAAAGAGCAAGGGGTGGGGAGTACTTCTGTCCAGGACCTACCACTATCCAGCCTGTGACCCCAGGCCTGTCCAGGGGAACCAAACTCCATTCACCCATTCATCAGCCTTCAGCACCTTGGATCTGGGGGAGACCCAGGAGGCCAGGGTGTTCCCCACCCCACTCCCCAGTTTCCTTCTGCACTTATCAATTCTGGCTCATGATCTCTCACAGTATTGGGTGTGGCCTGTCCGGGGACCCTGCTGGAGTCTTAATGCCAGAATGCTGGCTCTTGGAGATTAAATTACTTAATGCTTTGCTGTGTGTGCTAGCCTGAGGCTGCTGTTGACAGAAGGCAGAGATTTTCTCCTCTGGTTGTTTTTTCCCTTTTTTTTTTTTTTTTTGCATTGCATTTGTCTACATTAGCAGAGGTATGTGTTTGAAAAAGGATTACATCTGTCAGAATGTTGCCATTTAAGATTTGCCCCCTTCTTTAGAAACTGACATGAGAATAAGCAACACATTAGGTCTTGGCAGGGTGCTGATGAGGAGAAGTTTCCAAAGGAGAGTACTTGACCTCCTTAGCTCTGGCCTTTCCCCTGTGACTTTCTCCTGTGAGCTCGAGGACAGCCAGAAAGTACCAGTAGCGAGAGAGGATTTGGGCTGTCTATAGAGTTGGAAATTTCTCTGATGTTCTATGGAAAACAGCGTCTGACTCCCGTGGTGGACAGTGGATGGTGTTTATGAGTTCTTCAGAATAGAATGGGCAGTCTAAGTCAAGGTGAGCTCTTCAGAAGCTTCATAGCGTCACCCCGGAGTCTTCTCTGCTGCTAGAATTGTGGGGAGGGGTGGCAGTTGAGGGTCACAGTTGACAGAATGAGACACAGAGGGATAAGTCTTTCTTCAAAGGGCGCCTGGAGACAGCTTCTTCTCTGAGTTTGAATTTGCTTGGGCTTTGAGTGTGGTCCTTGCCCACCGTGCAAAATGGAAAATATGGGTGAGAAGATAGAGGATCTGGTAGGGTTGAGATAATCGACTTGAAAGTGGCTAAAATTAAGAGCAGAGTTTTGTTGAAAGTCATTTTCCAAGGATTCGCCCTTCCTCCCATGTTGCTCTTTCTGGACCAATGAGAAGCTCCCTCCCTCCCGGGCTTCTCCACATTTCTCATCCACAGCGTTTCTAGAAATGTGTCTATGTCTCCAGGTAAAAGCCAGCCCAAGGCCATGGCAGAGGCAACTGCTGTCCCCAGCCACACACATCTCCAGCCCTTCCCATGCTAGGTTTTCTCCCAGTCACAAGTTCACAGGTAAAAGTGAAAAGTTACTGCGGGCTTCTCTTCCAAAGAGAGCTGTCTGCTCGCCATGGTAACCTTTTCTGAGGGTCTCCGGCTGTCAAAATGAGGTGCAAAGTTCACAGAGCTCGGTACTGTGCCCTCTTCTTTTTTTTTCTCCCCCTGACGGGATTGAGGCTGGTTTGCAGCACTATTTAAAGCGAAGATGCCAAATGAAAAGTTCCTCGTTTTAAGTTGGTGCTTATACAAAGCTGCTTTGTGGGTTTTTTCGGCCTGTCAGACTTGTCAGGCCTAGTAAGAAAAAGTATATTGTTTCCAGCACTTGGATTCCTTTCTCCCTGACATCTGCCACTCTGTAAAGATGATAAATTCCTGCCTCATTAGCCAAGGGTGTGGGATTACAGGCTGACAACACATTAATCACCAGCCTCTGTGGCAGGCTGACTAGCAATAGGCATTGTTAACAAAACTTTTCTAATATGTCACTCTTCTCTATGACAGCCTGTAATCAATCATTGTGATTGACGGCACTGATAGATTACACTATTTATACTTTGTGTAATGAAAGATAGTGTTTCCACCTACTGTCATTTCTGGGCTAGTGGTGGAGGATTAGTGAATGGAAACAAACATAACAACAGGGCAAGCCCTCATCCCCCCAAAAAATAGCCACAGAAATCCCCCACCTTCCCAAGTCTGGGACCTGGCTTGCACCTTTGAAAATCCAAACAGCTCCATGGTAGAAGTTTGGCAGTTATTTTGGGGGTGGGGTGGGGGATATGGCAGGGAAATGGGGAGGCGTGGGAAGGACAGGTATTTTGGATTTTCATAGAGTGAGCTCTTTGTGATGGCTACGGTCCCAGACATTGATAGGTCAAGTTTACACAGGTAGAAGATTCCCCAAGCAGCCCTGTCCGGCCCCTCGTCAGCTCGTCGTATGTGCAGCTGAGTGTTCTGCACCTCCTCCCTGCCAGATGAGAGATGATTTAGATGTTGATAAAATATTTGTTCTTTCCTGGCTCTGAGGGCAAATATTATCCTTGTTTCCCATTATCATACAGCGCTGCAAAAGTCAACAGCACCCGCAGCAAGTACAAATCCGATACCCGGAGCGGGGGCCTTGCTCACGGCCTTTGCCGCTACTTGCTCTGCCCCTTTGAAGCTCACAGAACTGCAAACAGGATCCGACTGAATCCACCCAGATAAAATGCATCCTGGCTCTCGCGTGCTGGGTATTTTTGGAGGGTCCTTTCCATCATTTTTATTTTTGTCTGGAAAGAATTTGTAAAGGATACTGGCTATTTTAGACATGCTGGAAGCTACCATTTCAGTGGAGTGACAACTGAGGGTGTCCTCAGAGTACCACGCTGTCATGGATGGAGCCACTGCCTGGCCACTTGTGCCACGATTACCTATTTGAATGCATCATTTAAAATTCATTTTATTTAAATTTATTTGCTATTGATTAAATAAGACTGGGCTATTTTGTTATTTCTTTGCGATGCTGAGAGGGACTGTTCATGGATATAAAGCTTTGTTTGTCTCCTGGGGACAGGCATGGGCCAGGGATCCCCAGCCTTTCAACTAAACACAGTTTTGATCTGAATCATCATGCGTTGGTTAAGAGGAGAGGGCAGAGGAGATGAAGGAGGCAGGGTTGTCACTCTCCTCCCCCGAACACTGTGATGCTGGTGGGCATCGGACACTAAAAGTGCTCTACCAGTTGGCAAAGCAGAAGGAACCTGAGACCTTCCCCTGGTGAAGCTGCTTTAGAGGAGACTGAGAAGGGAGGAGGTGCGGGGAGCCAGGAAGCTAAACTTTAATCTCTCTGCGAAGTTTGAGTGAGCTCGGGATGATTAATGAGGGAGCAGACCATCTGATTAAGCCCCTCGGTGTCATAGGACATGATTAGTAGGTGACAGAGATGGTAACAGTATCCAGCCAAACCCTTGTTTCTTTCATGGCTCCGGCTGTTATATGATTAATGTCCCCAAGGGCTATCTTGGGGTCAGGCAGGGGAACCTGTCAGAACAGGTGGAAGTGACAAAATGGCCAGAAACTCCTTAGGGGGGATGAGAGTGGTGAGGGAGAGAATGGAGAGGGGCAGGGTGGCCAGATGGAGCCTGCGACCTTTCTCTGATCCAGGCAGGCACAGGGAGCATCGTGGGAATGGAAACGAGGAAGAATCACAAAACTGCAGATGTTCCCAGGTCCTCGATGCATCAAGGACTGCCAGTTTGGACTTGCAGAAATCATGGTGTGAGGTGGCACTTTACTACCTAGGGTTTATGTCCTGAGACCGATTGGAGTGGAGTTGCTGTGGGCCTGGTGGGAATGATGTGAAGGGGCCACACCTATGCCTGGGACACGTGTGTGTTCTTGCTAACACCTTAGAACAAGTGCTCACTCTGCAATGGGGTGTATGGGCACAAAGCAGGCAGAGGTGGTGTTTCAATTTGCTGGTTTTTGGGCCCCAAACCTTTAAACTGTCTGGAATGCTCTACCTATAAAAAGTGGGGCTGAAAGTGTAGCTCAGTGGGCTGTGGATTAAATCTCCCACACACACACACACACACACACACACACACATGGGGGAGAGAGAAAGAGACAGACAGCAACAGCGACAGAGACAGAGACAGAGACAGAGACAGACAGAGAAAGAGACAGATGCAGAATATGGAAAGCTAACAGGGATTTACAGAAATATAATTTTGATATCTAGGTTAAAATGTAGACATCTCTAATTCTAGTAACTCAGATTATAGTTTAGAAAATTGAAACCCACCAGGATCGAAGCCAAAACTAGAAGCCAGGCTTCCTATTCTGAGTTTCATATAACAAGCCTTTGATGAATTTGTTGATTAGAAGTTTCATATATCTTTATTAGATATAAGTTTCCCAGCAATATTTTCAAAATTTTCGTCCTTATTCTCTTATCAAAATCCTTTTTTCCTTCCTGGAAGCACTTTGACCTTCAGGTGAAAGTTTCAAACTTCAGTTGAAATGAAGTCTCACTGAATCCCCTTGGGCAAGTAGTCTTCACAGACCACGTTTTTTCAGGGGGACTGTGCTCCTATGGCAGCCATTTTCATTGACAAAGTTTGTGAGGGCAGCCATTTTGACATTCAAAGGGAACTGGATTGGATTGACCCTCACCTGGCAAGTCTGTCTTCTTTCCTAAATTTGATGCACTGTGTGTCCATTACCCATATTCAAGAGCCACTCTTGGGTTAATTTTGAGTCTGATGGCACTTACAATATCAAACATTTTCCAAGAGGCTGTTGAACTATTGTTTCCCCTCTGTTAGGCACGTCTGTCAGGTAACTCTTGTTTTTATATTTGGCCTGCAGTAACTGGTTTAGTGTCCAGACTGGCAGCAACCAATCCCTACCATCTTCTTGATCTCTAGTACCTGGGGTTATCAATTGGAAATCTATGCTAGGTCGGAAAAAGATCACTTTGCAGGATAGTTTTGTCCATACAAACAATAGACATCAGTGAGTCATGTCTGTGGAGTTAATAGCCAAGCCACACTCAGTGTCAAAATCACTAAAGAGGAAGAAGGAAAAATGGAGGCAAGAGACAGGGCGTGTAAATACTGTTTTCTAACAGTGGTTGTCTATGTAGAGTTTTGATATGGGTAAACCTTAAATAGCCCTTGTTGTGGAATGAAACTCCCTGTGAAAAGAAAGTAATAAGGACACTAAAATCTTTCCAGAGTTGTTAAGAGTTCCCAAAACAGCATTACAGAGCAGATGACTAACAGGGCACAGCTTGGAGATGACTTTTTCCTAGGCTATGCTTTCATAGCATAGGCATTGTAGGATCAATCATGGAGACGTAAATGTTCACTTGTTATGGAATTCTGATATTTTATTACTGCCATGAGCTTTATCTCAGCATTTTGTGGCCTTACAAAGCCAAATAGAGAATGCTCCAGAGCTCCAAGAACAGTCCCTTAAAGACTGGCTCTGTGGTCTTGAGACAATTATACAAAATACTGTCCAGATAGGTTCC
The DNA here is from genome assembly GCA_004027295.1 of Dolichotis patagonum. Taxonomy (NCBI): domain Eukaryota; kingdom Metazoa; phylum Chordata; class Mammalia; order Rodentia; family Caviidae; genus Dolichotis; species Dolichotis patagonum. Next base: position 9,463 of record PVJX010024311.1, on the reverse strand, counting down.
AGTACTTCCTGCAGTCAAAGGGAACAATCCAGGCCTGAACCCTTCTTTGAACTTGTAAGAAAATTTGAGCAAACTTTGACCCACTGTCTTCACTGGAATGTGCAGTGACCCTTCAGAAATTCTGTTGTGTCCCAGTGTTTGGTGGAAGGGTGGTAATTGGTTTTAGAATGGAGTTAGTGTCCTTGAATTTTTCTCATGATGCTCTTTAGGTTGAGACACTAAAATTTCAGTCTTTCGTAGGCAACCAACAACCTGTCTTTTCTAAGATGTTGACTCTTTCTTGCTGTGTGGACTATTTCATAATAGAGACTTTATGGTAGCCTGAGTATGCTATAGAGATGATCAAGTTTTGTTGTTAGCAGACCCTAAAGAGTCCTTTATATGCTATAGATAGCAGCACAGTTCATAATAGCTAAATCTTGGAAGTGGTCTGTATGTCCATCAACAGATGAATGCAGAAAACGTAGTACTTACACACAACATGGTACTACTCTGCCACAAAGAAGGATAAATTTGAGTCATTTGTAGGATAATCTCTGTACCTTGAGACCATAATGTTACGCAAAATAAATCAGAGACACAAACTTAAATATCACATGGTTTCCCTTACATGAGAAACCTGAAATATAAAGAACAAAACAAAAGATAGACAATAGGAAGTAGGGCAATAATTTTTTTTTCTTTCAAATGGGAAGGTATCAGAAGATGCAGGGAAAGGAGTAAGAGAGGAAAAAGAGACAAAAAGGAATTGAAATGTGTTATGCACATGTGTCAACTCTAAACAAGGAATGTACTCACTGTGTAATACAAACATGTACTAATAAAAGATAAAAGTTGAAAAATAATTTTCAAGGTTCTAAAGATATCTTGGGGCTTCATCAAAGCCCACCATTAAGGTTTGGGATCATTTTATGAGAAAGTCACAAGCACCTAGTAACTATGGATAAAGTGCTGACATTTGTGGGTAATACATATCTGTGTAAATTAGAGCAGTGTCACATTGCCTCTCCTACTTTATGAATTCTTGAGCAGTGAGAAAGAGTGGAGCTAGTTACCTTCCAGAGAATCGTGTGTCACCTTAAGGCAATGCTTTGGAATGCGCTGGACTCGATAAAATCATCTACCAAGTACCCAGATAGAGAAGTTTGAGAACAATCACATTAGGACACAGTACACCAAGGTTGTTACTCAACCAGAAGGTGTGGCACCTAATCTAATAAAGAACAGCAAGTATTCTGGCTGGCAGATATTTCTCTACTTAAAGGGAAATGAGCTATATTTAAAATTCAGGAAATGCCAGCCCACTTTCACTTGAGGCTAACACAAACACAAGATTCTGCCCCTTTACAAAGGATAAAAGCATCAAAAAGTATTGGGAGAGCAGAAAATGTTCATCTACTTTTGGAGGAGATGCCCATTCTGTGTACCGTCAGCCTGGTCTCCCATGCCTAGGATGCCAAACCTCTTATTTCCTTTAGATTAAAAACACCATATCTTTTCTAACCCATTATCTTTTTTTCTTTTGGAGACTTTCTGAAAATGGACTTATTCTGTGCATGGTTGTTTAAAGAAACTAATCCAAAAAAAATCAGCCTGTGTAAGTGTATCTTTTTCTTTTTTTTCCTTTTTTGAGTAGCAATTTTTTTCCTGCAGTTTGGAACTTGAGGCAAATGAAGGTCCCCCTGATGCCCTCCTAGCTGCATCCTCCCGTTTAGCATTTTTTCAAAGGGCACAGGCCAATCTGCCCATAATGAGCTTGGAAAGTGAGGATGAAGTGCCTGATAGTATGACACAAATTTCTTTACTTTTGCTCCTTATTTCATCTTAATTAGTCCCTGTAGAACGGATTGATTTTTGAGAGGCTTGTAGTGAACATCTGTTGGTATTCCTGGGGTCATCCTTAGCCTGTCCTGTGTTTGACATTTCTTGTAAAAGAGGAGGCATTTGTTCATATTGACATTAGCTGCCTCTATCTCTCGGTGGTACAGATGGTCTGTGAATAAAGACATCAAGCTAATAGGCAAGATGACAAGCTTCAATAGAGCCGGGCTCCTCGCACTTAAATGGCAGGGCAGCGTAGATTGCTTCTGCTGCTGAAGCCGGGGTCTGCGGGCAGGAAGGCATATGGAATAAGTTAAAAATGAAGAGGCATCCTGGAAAATGACTAGAAATCTCTCCCTGAAACTAGAAGGGCTTTTATTGTTATTATTTTGGGTCCATACAGTATGTCATACTCCCAGGATATGCAGGCAGGGTCAGGCAGGCAGGGCAGAAACTGGACTTTCTGCCTGTCCTGCCACCGTACATTTCTCTCCCCTGGATTGGCCATGCAAATCTCAGACAGGAGCTATTGTTCTCACGTTCCTGGTAAAATGTGTTCATGCTCCAGCCTCCAGGAGAGTATAGCTACTCTTGGGCTCAGGGGCTGTTTTGCTGACCCCCGGGAACCACATTTTCCCGAAGGGCCTACAGGAAAGCAATGCTCTGGAACCTTGTAATTCTGTTCATTCTGAGGTTCTGGGCTTTCTCCCCAGTGAACATCCAAATTTGTTATAATAATTCATCATGGCTCTGGCATATGCTTATTCATCTCAATTCAAATCCACTTATATTTTGATCAGCAACTGCTTCTCAAGTAAGACAGAGATTTGGGGATCCACTCTTTCCAATGTGAAATGCCACATCTTATGTGACATAGTCTAAGAGTCTAGGGCTACCTACCAGTTCTGGGGTTGGGTGGATACCCTACCTCCCAATTTTCAGTTCTCTGTATAAGTTGTATTCTTTCAACTTCTTTCTGTCTTCCTAGTGCTAGAATCCTAACCCTAATATTTGTTCTCTTTCCTTGTTATAGCAGCCCTCTTGACTCAGTGGTATTATTAGTTTTCTTATCATCTCCTGAACCATCTTTAAATGTATAAACAGTCTTTATTTTCTGTGTGGACACTGTGGTGACAAGTTTACATGCAGTGTTGATAATTTTTATCTTCCTCCATGGGTGATTTAAGGTAGCTTATAAGAATAAAAACTATAAAGCAACCACGCATGTAGAACCTACTCAGTACAACAGAAAACATTTAAAAGGACAGCAAAGGAAATGTTCTCCTACCATACAAAAACCAAAACAGTACATGTTGTTCTTTGTAGTAGTAGAGCAGGATTAATTTGTGTCCATATGTATAAAGGACTTGAGCTAATACTAATATCTTTACATGAAGGGTCGGGGAGAATTAACAATGGAGTTGGGAGGAGGATACAAATATAGTTCATTGCTTGTCTGTTTTTATCTTATATGACCAAGGCATGATATACTATTGAGGTTTTAGTCTGTGTCCCTCATTAGATCCATGTATGAGATATGATTGAATTATATGGTCACTGTTTGTATTTATTTATTTATTTATTTATTTATACTGTTAAATACCCATTGGCATTAACTGCCTCCCCCTCAAAGATCGACTCCTCCTTGTTTCAAAACATTTATCCCAACCTTCTTGCCACTTTCTGAAGCAGTTCTGGAAGTTCTCCTTCATGCATGTCTTTACAAGGCATGATAAAAAATGCAGTGACTGCTGCTGTCGAGTGCCATCCACCAGAAAGGTGGGCTCATGAAAACATGTTATGTGTCCTCATCCCCTTACTCAACAGATTTTTTCCTCCGCTGGGTGAACACTTCCATGAAAGGTAAACCTTTTGTATTGATTCAGGACATTGAAGCAGACATGACAGTGCCACTAAAGAGGAGTTCAGAAAGTCTCCAGATGGTGACATAAAGTGTGTTTGAAATGAAGGGAATATTTTGGGGGGAATCAATGGCAATATGTCTTTCAGTATAATCATTTTTTAAAAAATTAATCATTCACCATATTTTTGAACACACGATATATATGATCTTGCTGGGTGAGGTAAATGAGTGTGGTCTGGGAGACACTAGAAAGAGGAGGAAATGTGAAAGGGAAGGCTCTGGAGAGAGCAGAGATGAGAGGAGAGAAAGAGGACAGAGAGAAGGGTGTCCTCTAATTAACCTGGGTGCTGGAAAGATGAATGAGGTGCTCTAGTTAACGAGGCAGTTACCTGGCAGAGTTAGCTGTCTTGCGTTTCTAGCCCGCCTCTGTGGGCTTGAGGTGCCATTATGAAAAGCTGAATCAGATCTTTATGTAGGAGGAAGAACGAGGCTTCCAAAAACTGAAGCCAAAAAATGGTGGCTAGGCAATCACTTGCAAAATGACTGAGCAGGTCAGATGGGGACAGGACCCTGCCTAGGTGTCTCTGAAAGGACTGTCCCCTGGGTTCAGGTGTCAACTTTCCTGACTTCGGAGTGGGTTATCATGAAATAAAAGGAACCTTCTCCCTGAGTTCACCCTCCTATGCCAAATTGTTCTTTGTTTCTCGGTCATTGTGAGGAGTCACTGTGCTTTGCCTCTGTTGTTAGATTGAGCTTCCCTCTATGTGGGGGGGGGCGGGGGGGCGTCTATTTTTCAGACTGGAAACTGCCTAATGATAGAAACTCATTCCTTTTATATTACATTAGGAGCTTCTCAGTGGGAACAATTATCCTTCCCCTCTTTTCCTGCTGAATCCCACTCTGGTTCCCATAAAAGACGCTGTATCTCTTCATTCCATGAATATTTATAGACCCTACTATGTGCGAGGTACTGTTTTAGACACCACAGATACAGAGACTATGCTCCTGCCCAATAAGGTTATCTTCTGTGGTCTAGCAGGTAAGAGAGACACATAATGATTAGGTAAATGTGTGTCAAAGAGGGTACCACAGACCAGGGACATGGGAAGCTGTGCTGGGTCATGCAGGGTGATCCCGGTGGCCTTTCTGAGAAGGTGACTGATAGAAGAAACTAGGACATGAAATTATTTGTGCAGAGGTATGACAGTTCCAGGCAGAGAGAGCAGCAAGTATCTCCCTAGTCTCTGATATCTCCAGGGGAGACACCTGATAATCTTACCTCTCTGGATCAGATGGGCCAACGTCTGCTGCGGCAGATTGTCGCCTGCTTGGGTGGCCTCCAAGTTCACTGGGTGCCAGCGGCCCTTTGAAAGCCATCAGCATCTTCAGAGTCTTCTTTCTCCTGCCCATTTGTGGGGTCTTTTTGAACTCTGGGGCCAGGAAGTCTGGGTTCAAACCCTATTCCTGCCACTTGATAGTTGTATGACATTAGGCAGTTTAACTTTGTGTATCTGAAAAGGAAAACAATGGTCCCTACCTATGAACCTGCTTAAATAAACCTATGTGCACAGCAAGTATTACCCAACCATCGGCTGCTGCTGCCGCCTTGAATTTCTTTTAGCCCGTAGAAGATTTTACTCTGGCCACTCTTATCCATCACTGCACATCCTCTTGCTGTCACCAAATGAGGACCAGAGATGAGCCTGAACAGGAATGCTAAGGTTTCTTGTCGGTTTGTTTGCTGGGCCTTTCTAACTCTACCTGAAGCTACATCAAGCATACCTCAGCCTCGAAGCTGCTGATCTGCTTCTACTCTTCAAGACCGTTTTCCTTCTTATGGTTCACAAGAGCTTGTCTTTTCGCCCCATCTTTTCTCCTCAACTGCAGGTTCCGGCAGGGAAGGGATAAAGGCTATATTTATTTTCTGTCTCCTGAGTCACCTAGAAAAATCTACCACATGTCCAGATCTGGATGTTTTATTCTGTGCTAACTGGGGTTTCCAGAAAATTCCTGTCTGTGAAGGCCAATTATGGCCTGTTATTTTGTTTTGGTTAGCTCTTCTCCTACTCTCTTCTAGTACAGGTATGGGTTACGAGGCAACTAACAAGTCTTAGACTTGGGGGCCACGTAGTAGGGGTTTGAATTCCACCAGCTCTTTGACTTTGGAGACAGTAGTGATCTCTGCCTAAGGAAGGTTAATGTGTCAGTGTATGTTAGGAAAGTGCCTGATGAGTGGTCTGTGGGTGTTAACCATTAATACTATTTTTTTGGAGATATAATCCTGTTAAAATCCAGGCTGGCCTTGAACTCTTACAGCCCAAGGTCATTTTGAACTGGTGATCCTTTTGCCTCAGCCTCCCGAGTGCTAGGATTATAGGTGTGCGTTACCACTCGTGATTTATTAATACTCCCATGGTTAATAGTAGACCTTCAGGATTTTCCTTCCCTAGAGGAATTCTAACAGTCAGCAAAGTGAAAACAGTCCTGGTTTCTCTGAAGCTATGACCTAGGAGGAATTCTGTCACTAGAAGACAGGAATGAAACAGTATTCTGCAGTGTCTAAGAAGTTGGTATTCATTAAGGTGCAGAAACCTGGTCTTGTCAGTACCACTGATACTGCTTCATGGTCTAATTAGTTTCAATTTTTTGTAAACTCCATAGATTATAAAAGTCTTGAAAATCTTTATACACACCTCAAACTCTATGGTATCTTAGAGAACCCAGCCAATATTTGCAAAAAATATTAACTCATGGAATTCATGGGTAGACGGATAGTTGAGTGAATGAATGAGTGGAGGCAGTGAATGAGAGGTGAGCTATCGGTCTTATAAACTACCAAGCAGGTAGTTTAGCTTCAACTTTTTAACTGTCTCATAATTCTTGCTTTCTTTCACCTTTTCCTTGCTTTTGTCTTTCCCTGGGCTATTCTTCCCATCAGCCCTGGGTCCAGCCACATCCGCTGCATCCACTGTTATCTAAACTCAGGACCCAGTCCTAAATATCCCCCACCCCACCCTTAAAGGACCAAGTCTAGAGCAGCCATGGTACAGTGGCCCAGGTGCAAAGGGGCTGGGATTTTTCTCTCAGCTTTGGTATCCATTCCTCAGGGTGACCCAGAATCATTTGTCGAGGACACGGGATGATGATGTCTCCATCCTTCCCTCCCTCCCTGCGATACCCTCTGTGTCACTGTTTTGCTGGCACTCTCTGCCAAGTGTATCATGGCTGAAATTGATGCCGCCAGCACACAAGAAACTCACACCTTCTCTCAGGACACCTCTGTACACTTACTGCCGTTTAAATGTCACCACTATTGAATAAACAGTAGAGTAATGTGTCGGGAGACAGCTAATGCTGTATTTTGGTAAGTTCTTATCAAAATCCCTCTGGTTAGTTATTTGCCTTGGGTAAAAAGAACCCTGGTCTTGCTGGCCAAATTCAGCAGTAATTTTACCAGGCTAAAGCCCAGGGCCCCGAGACACCAGCTCCTTAGGCACAGATGGATGGAGGTTGGGTCATTGCCCTCAGCACCAACAAGGCTGAGTTGTTTAAATTCTTTTCAGCTACTGACTGCTCCCTGGGAATCTGAAATGTTGACTCACTTTGGTGGCCTCAGTGTCACCAGCTGGAAAGTGAACTCCCATGCTTTGCCCACCTATGCCTCAAATCTCACCAACCGCTGGCGGATAATGGCTTTGTGGGGAGTTGGTGAATGGCAACCGGGGGCTGCTAGATCTCCATTTTCTCAGTTCCAAAAGCAGAGATTTGGGACCATGTTGTCAGTAAGAAGTGGGTGACATACTTATTATTTCTTATGATAGGTCTACTTAGCTAAGAAGGTATTTCTATCATATACCTTTTAAATCAGAAACTTTAAGGAGCTAATAAAAGGAAATCAGAAGCCAGATTCTTTTTCTAATTTATATTATCTTTCTTTTTTTTTGCCTTTGAAGAGGTAACGAAGGTAGTATTTATTTCTCTTTGTTCTCCCTCTGCAAATAGTTAATTGATTTTATTCATTTCAGTGGACTGCAGTAGAAATAATGCAAACATTTCTTCATGCTATCACCTTTTAAACAATTTTTTTTTGCTGCAGTGGAGCAGGCCGTGGGGAAGCTTAGACAGGTGCATGCCTTCCCGTGTTTGGTTGTGCTGTGCGTGGAAAGGATCTAGAGAATGTTCAGCCTTCAGAGACCTCTGTCTTTTCTATCACAACACTCTGTAATGAGGCTACCTCCTGTTCAGCTAAGTGCTGATAAAATGGTGTTTACAAGGACAGCTTATCCTGTTTAGAGAATGCGTATTTGGAAGTTATATGTACTAATTAGGTTCTGAACGTCTCTTTCCTTTCGCCTTGTATCACACCTGAAATGATAAAAGATTCTTTAACAAAAAATATGAAGCCAGTGGTGACTGAATGGAAGCTCAGAGTAAAACTGCCTCCCGTCTGTCAGGCAGGGAGCCAAACTGTGGGATGTAGGGGTCCCTACAGGTGTGCATTTGCCCCACAGGTGATGGTTGAATGTGACAGCTTTGGTTTCTGGTGATCATGCCCCATATGATGATCACATTCAGTGGAAAGAGAGGTCTTTAAGCAAGCTGTTCTGTGATGGAACAATCACAAGGGAGGTGCTGACCTCCACGCCCACACAGAGAAATAAGCCCAGACTCCTTAGCGTATTCCCTGTGGGTCAGTTCTTCCCTGACCATTGCTGGACGAAGCAACACACAATCCTGCCATGATGTTTCAACATCTCCCTAAAGGGCTTAGGGAAGGAAAGGACAATAACAAAGCCCCCTGCTGTGTGAAGCCACCTCCCTTTCCCGTATGTCCTCAGAGCTAGGAATGCCATGATGGGCAACAAAGGGGAGCTAAGACCTTCCCTTGGGACTCAATGTTCCACTCCTCTCTGGCCAGATGACAGAGAGGATGTCCACATTCACAGATGGACCCTGAAATGGAGCTCATGACCAAAGCCAACCCCTGACTTGCTTGACCTCAGGAATATTGAGGGTGTTCATGATGGAGCTGGACCTGAACCAGGAGGACCTGCTTTCCCTGTTGAGTACCAATCTCCTCATAATAGAGTTAGTTTTGTTTTTGCTTTTACCCAAAATTGCAGATAATCCATAAGTGTTCTGCATGCATCAAGCTCTGTTTTAATGTATGTGTGTTTTTTGCATTGCTTGTTTTGCATGAAAGCTTTTCCTTATTCAATGCTCTGAGGCATAACACATGGACATCAGAATTATGGAGCTGCTAGTAGAGCTTGTCTAGTCAGCAAAGGGGCCTCTGCAAGGAAAGCTGGAGAAGCAGAGACCACTTATGATGCTGGTCTTCCACCCTTCCCTCAGTTTCCTAATTGTCTCTGTTCTCAATCTTGGCTTTTGGTTCTTGTCAGATTTGTGTCTCTGCATTTCTATCCCCATGCAATTTCATTCTGCAACACATTCTGTTGCTTTCATTATTCTCACGCACTGTGTCCCTTATGCTGCTGCTGACCATCCCCTTGGTAGGGTTGCTTTTAGCTGAGGTTTTCTTCTGAGCTATTAGCTGTGAACAGAATTATGGAGTTGCATGTTAAAAACCACAAGAGAGCTGTGGTTATGACAGGCTCTCTGCGTGGAGTTAGAAAAGCACGATCTCGGGCAAAAGGCTCTCAGCATTCTTCCTGATACCACTGCCAACCAAAAGCTGCCCTAAGCAGATTGTGCTGAAGGTTGGATTCTCTTCAGACCAGATACCTGGCTGAATGTTTTCTTGAAATAGAGCCTGGG
>PVJX010024310.1:0-28233 GCA_004027295.1 Dolichotis patagonum | reverse complement strand
GGGCGCAGGCTAGGAGCTTTAGCCCTCTTCAATAGGTTATCAGAGATTAGAGTTCACCCACGGGCAGTGTGCGCTAGCTCCTCCCTTCTGGGCCAGTCAACCTTTGCAGGCCTTCACTGCGTCAGTGTGCACTGATCTCAGGGAAGTAACTGGGTCCCCACCAGGGGCGTGGCCTAGTCCAAGCAGATTCCACCAATCCACTGGGTGAGGGGAGTAACCAGCTGAAGCCACTTCCTTATGGAGTTAGGGCTCTCCTGCCCAAATCCAACATGTCGTCCAGTCGGTTTCCCCTTTCCCGTGGTAGGGTCTTGTTCTCATCACTCACTGTGTCCCCAAGAACTGCTGGACTGCCCGACCTCCGACTTCAGCGCGGCTGAGGTGGGAATTCACGGTGCCTCTGGGTGGGTCGTGTGCAGTGCCGGTCCTGGCGAGCTGCACGCCGGGCTGTTCAGCTCTAGGCTCCGGCGGCTCAAGCCAGTCGCTTTGGCTCAGATCTCTTGTTCAGGTTGGGTGGAATTCAGGCATCTCGAGGTGGTGCCGTGCTCGCTGGCTGATCTTATCTTCACTAATAGTAGCCCCAGGACCTCTTATTCGAGCGGGTTTTTGTGCTTTAGTTTCTTTCTGCGTTGTGAGAGTCTATCTCTCTCTGTTTGGGTCTCTCCAGGGTGTTTTATTCTGGCATTTGAGCTGTCTCTCTCAGAGAGGGTCTCTCTCCTGCTACCTACCAGTCTGCCATCTTGTCTCCTCCATCACACACTCTAGATCCAGCCATCTCTGAAAAGCCCCACCTTTGGCTACATGAGGCTTTTTTTGGAGGGGAGGAATCCAGACACAAACCATAACAGACTGCATGCTCTCATCTGTAGAATCTAAAAAAAGCCCAACTCAACAAAGAGGGTGCTGGGGGTGAGAGAAGCAAGAAGGCAATGCTATTCACAGGGTACCAAGTTTCTGTTAGGTGTGAGGAGGCTAAGGGATCTGTCGTACAATATGGTGAATGCAGGTTCTAATGAGGTATTATAGACATCAACGTTGTTAAAAGAAATCTTAACTGTACCACAGAGAAGTAGGAAAAATGATAGAAATGTTAATTGACTTAATCATTCCACAATGTAATCATTCCACAATATATCATAGCACTACACTGTACCCCATAAATATATACAATTATTTGTCAACTTAAAAAAAATAGGTACTTTTCTAAAAGAATAAGCAGCTAGATTGTGAAGCAAAATTTATGTGAATACTATAGCTGTTCTGAGACAAAAAAGCTAACCAAAACTGTCCAAGAGTGAGAGCAGGAAAAAAACAGATTCCTGCTCTGAACCACCTGCGATGCTGGCTGCCTTCCACCCACCCAGATAATTATAGTAATGGGGTGTGCTGAGCAGGTGGAAAGGTAGATGAAACCAGGGTTCCTTTCCCTACCAGGTCAACACACCTGTGCCAGAAAAAAGTCGAGTTGGGGTCTGCATGGGGTTTTTCCTGCTAATACAGAAATGATAGATATACATGTAGAGACTCACACATGTGTAGAGCTTATAAACAGTTTACACGAAGGGTTGGGTTCCCTTACTCCTTCTTAGCCCCCAGAACAAGAGTCCTTTGAAACACTCTCCTCCCTGTGAGGGTGGCAGCACTGAATGGAGTCCATAATCGGTTCTCCAGCAGAAAACCTTGGTAGTGCGACCCTTGCTGCCCAGACTCCCAGTGCAGTCACCCAGCCTCCTCACCTTCTGCACCTCCAGGTCCCAGCCGGGCTGAGGCTGGTGCTATGAAAACTTCCTCGGGGCCAGCAGGAGCCAAGCACCACACTGGTTTCAGAACTACAACCTGCCCTTCACAGCCACCTGAAGACTCAGAAAACTTCAACGTCTGAGCTTATAATAATACTGAAGTTCACCTATGTTTCAAAATTTATAACTGCAAGGCTATGTATACTAAACTATTATCAAATCTGTGCAAATAACAATAGTAAGAACAGTAGACATTTTCCTTCACAACTAAATCAACATTCATTGCTATTACACAATTATTACACAGTAATTTAGTTAATATCCTTGAATTTGGGCTGAAAGGATAATGCATGTACAGGACCATTTAAAACTGGAATCTTAGGTCCTTAATTTCTGGTCTTGAAATAAAAAACTGGTACACATATTACAGGTGTGATGCCTTTAATCAAACACAGCTTCTTTATTTGAGAAAGTAGCCTCTGCTTTTGCTAAACTACAATTTTTAGATGCTTAATTACACAGGTTGTACTGGCTCATAAAAACCTTGGCAGCTGATGCGATCATCTGAATGGAGGGAAAAATGCACACACACTCCAGAGGAACAACCAGGACCTAACAAGAGCAAAAAGTCAGAAAACAGGTATCTGCTCTAGCTGTGATGTAAATATCCTCCGGCCAGCCTGGCTGGCCTCCCTAAGTCACTTCTCCTAAAATGCAGCCCTAAATACATTTTCTCACAATCATAATCTTCACAATCACTTAGGTTGTTTTTGAGACACAAATGGAAAGAAACTACCATTGCAATGTCATTTTTCTGTCCTAGTCAAAAAATAAAAGTAAAAACAAAACCAATTAAAACAAGACACATGCTAAGTAGCAAAGAAAAGCCATACGATAAAGAAGTCATCTAAGTTGTATGTGCTGCTCTCTACCACAAAACTGCCCAGTTTTTAAATTTAAAATAAAAATGTTTTCCAATTTAAAAACAATGCTTCTCCAAGTTTAACAGTACATACAAATGGCACAATATTCCTTTAAAATTAACTCACAAAATTCCTTTCATAACCAGAACAACTCATTTAGGGATAATATCTGATTTTTCTCCAGCTAATTAAGATGTGGACCCAGTGAAATAATACAGTAACCATGAAGCTCAGTTCCTCCTTCAAGAATCATTACAAGAGTTAAAGCCAGCAGCAAGCTAGAAAACATATACACCAAAAATATATATTGTGTATCTGTTACACGAAATTCAGTCTGAAATAAGGCCTAGAAAAAACACTTTGACACCAATATCTACAGAACAAAGCTAACCTGGAATTTAAACTGTTTTAAGTTTGGAATAACTTCAAATTCTTTTCAGTCTTTCACTTCTCACAATGTGATGGAAATGAAACACTGATTTTTTTTTTTCTTCAGATGAAAAACTTGCTGGGGATGTAGTTCAGCAGCACAGCACCTGCCTGGCTAGCACAAAACCCTGAGTTCAATGCCTGGTACTCCCCACCACCACCACCAAAAAGGAAAACGTGCTATGGACCAAAACTTCAAACTTATGTCATCAGTAATGCGTACTTATTAAAAGCTTGTTCTCTGGGAGCTTGGAACACATCAATAAGCAACTCTCTTCCAGAGCACCATTTACATAAACTGCAATTATAAAAAACAGTTGCTAGGCTGGGCATGGTGTCGCATGCCTGTAATCCCAGCACTCCAGAGACTGAAGCAGGAGGATCGTCACAAGTTTGAGGCCAGCCTGGGCTACACAAGGGGGTTCAAGGCCAGCCTAAATTATACAGCAAGACACTGTGTCAAAAAAAAAAAAAAATATATATATATATATATATATATATATATATATATATATATATATATCAAAAACAACCTTTGCAAAACTAAAACTGAGGTTTTTGTGGGGGTTTTTTTTGTTTTTGTTTTTTGTTTTTTGGTACCGGGGATCCAACTCACGACCTCGCGCCTGCTTAAGCCACTGAGCTAAATCCCCGGCCCTAAAACTGAGGTTTTAACATTCAACTTTTGTTACCTCTTACACTTACATGGAAGTTGTCAGATAATCCCAAGATACATAATAAATTTGAAAAATAGTAACAAAACTCTGTAGTTTGAAGAGGACAATAGAATCTCACAGCAAAGTCAAGTGAAAGTTAAAGTCGCTACTGGAAAGCACATTACCACAGCCCACTAAAAAAGCTCTGATACAAGGAAAGATTTGACGAAACACTGCGTTTCTGCAGTCTTCCTTAAGCATTCCTCACTCACCTGTAACACTTCCTCACTCACATCGAACACAAAATATCTTAGTGTTTGCAATCAAGGAGAGTAGTACTTTCATCTCTACAAATTCCTGTACGTCTAATCTCAATTAAATAAATTTGCCGCATAATCTTTTCTCATAGATTTGACGGCTTCTGTCACATTTTCTCCCCGAAGAACCTACAGCAAGAGACTGTCCTAGAAAAAGGGAACCTCCCTGGGTTCAAACGCTTTCACGCAAGTACTGCATGCTGGGAGCCTGGTACAACCCATCTCAGTCCTCGCATACGGAATTAAGGCCAAGCACGTAAGCAGCATGTACATAAGGCGAGATCTAAATAGAGAACCTACTGCGCAAATAGCGGACCGCTGTTCCCAACGAAGCAAAGCCACATTTCTAGATCTAAAGCACTACCCTAGAAATAAGGAAAATGACAAATGCTAAAAAGAAATTTCCAGAGGTGCCATTTGAAGGCCAAAAACACCATATTAGGACAAAACGTCGTGCAACATGTAAAAAACGCCTCATCGATGCTGTCCGCGCGCTCCCCAAAGAGGCACAGGTTCCTAGGAATTCTCCGACCTAAACCTGAAGAGTCAGACCCAGAAAAACTGACGAACCTCTGGTCTAAAGGAGCAGCCGCAGCAGAAGGCCGAGCGAGGCCAGCAGGGCTTCTGGTCCACTTCACCTCGGCCCGGCCCTGCCGCCTAACCGCTGAGGACCGAGCGGAACCCAGCCGCGGCTCCGAAGCGCGCGCACGGGGGTTGCGGAGGGTGGTTGGGAACGCGGCGCCCGCACGGCCCAGGGCCACCAGCCCTCGCGCGGGTTCCGCCCGCCGCGCCCGCGGGGACTCCGTGATCCGCGAGCCCGACGGCCAGGCCGGACCAGGCCGGGCGCGGCGAACTCGGGTCCCTGCGGGCCCCCATGCCGCCCGACTCCACACCCGCCGCGGCCGCTCGCTCACCTCCAGGCGCAGGGAAGCCCCGCAGGCGCGCAGGAACTCGCGGATGTTGCTCAGGCACTCGCTCTCGCTCCGCGGCTCCGGGTAGACCTGCAACACACAGCGCGGGCGGTGAGCGCGGCCGCGGCCAGGCCGCACCGGCCCGGAGCAAGCCCGCCGTCCGCCCGCCGCTTCTCCTCACCCTTTTCCTTCCTCCGGGATGCACCAATCTCGACCCCTTCCCGCACCCGGAAGTGGGCCTGGCACCGGAAGTGACGTCTCGGACCGCACCACCCCACCCACCCCCGTCGCGCTCTTCCGGTCGGTGATGGTCCTGGCTCACGGGAGCTGCCCGCTGGCCCTGCTGGCCCTGCTGGCCGCTCGGCCGCCGCTGCCCACCTGGCTCTCCAGACCCACCCCTCCTCCTTGCCCGAGCAGACGCATCCCGGCCCGAGGAAGCCCGGAGAACCCAGGCTTGGCGGTTCGAGGCTCTCGCAAAGGGTGGAGAAGACTTCCGTTCTTTCTCATGTAGGTGCAGAGAGTGTGCAGTTTTTAGTCTAACGCTGTAATTTAGGGAACTGGTAACGTGAACTATGCACGTCGGGATTAAGGTGCAATAGTTTTTTTCCGGATACAGGCCATGTGCTTGATGAATCGTTAACCAGAATAGTCAGTCGCAGCCGACAGCCAGCTTAGGGGATCGCACAAGCCTGCGCCCCTGCGGAGCTGCCTGGAGACAGACCACCCTGGTCACACACTGAGGAAACCGAGCACAGAGCCAGTGCCTACAACAGTCTAAGGAGGAGCCTTGAGACATCCACTAACACCTGTTTTGTAATCGAAGGATTATTTACCTGGGAAAGAAGAAAAATTCTGTCCTGAACTGTGTAAGAATTAAGCATTGGCACTTATACTAAATCATCATTGAGAATTCTAGCACTGAACACACTCAAGGCGATTTTTGCCCTGCTCTGTAAGGAACAGTCATAGCAGTCCATCTGACCACTTGGGAATGCTAGTTTGGGTCTTTAAAACTGCAAATCAAAACCAGGGTGTTCAGAGATGCCAAGGGAGAAAATGAAGTTTTTTTCCCCCTAGAGATGAAAAATTCTTCGGAGAAAGTGTTGATGTGGTTCCCTCCAAATTGAATAGATTCTTTTTTTAATGAAAATTAAAAGGTAGAAGAGCAAAAGCAAAGCTGCCTCCTAGACCATTTTGTTTCTCTCCTTCCTAGAATTTTAAAAATTATGCACCAAATATTGGTATCTAAATTTTCTTGTCATGGTTTTAAATGGTGACAAAGGGTGTCATTTCTGGCATTCTATTAATAGCATTTTAAACTGTTACATCTTTTTAAAAATGCATTAGAGATTTAATCCAAATACATTAGAGATTTAATACTTATTGTCTAAAAATACTATGAACTCTTTAAAAATCAGATATAAATTCTTTTCTAACTCAATCCCATTCTACTTGCCTCGAAGAGTTAGTATCCTAATGAAATCTACTTTTATGCTTAAAGGTCTTGTGGTCACATTACATTTTTTTATAAGAGACCCACAGAAATAATAAAAAAATAAATATAGTCATCATTGATTTGATTCTATATTTATAAACTCCCTTAGTTGGCTGAAAATTATGTAACCCCAGAGTAATACTTTGGGCACATTCTCAGTCACGCATTGACAGGTGTGGAGCAGCACACCTGAATCACCGCACACCCCCAGCTAGGTGTGAACAAGGCCATCTCTGCTTTTTTGTTTCATTTCTCAAACTAACAGATGTCCTCTCAGTCTTTTTAGTGCCATGGTGGGTTTTTATTTTTCACTTTGCTTTCAATCAATGCTTTGCTGTTTTAAATGGCCTCCAAATGTAGTGCTAACATGCTACCTAGCATTCCTAAGCGCAAAAAGATAGTGATATGTCTTACAGAAAAAAATTCATGTGTTAGACAAGCTTCGTTCAGGCATGAGTTAAAGTGCTGTTGGCTGAAGGTTCAATGTTAATGAGTCCACAATACTGTATATCCAGAAAAAGGAAGAGGAGATCTGCCAGTCTGTGTGCAAGGCTGCTCCAGAAGGTGCTAAAGTAACATCTGCAGTGCGTGATGAAGCCATGGAAAAGATGGAAAAGCAGCTCAATGTGTGGATTCATGAGATGATGACCAATAACAAAAGCATAGTGGTCAGCATTGTAGTGAGACTGAAAGCCAAAGACATTTACAGTCATGTGACCCAGGGGCAGGAGGAGCATGTTAAACCCTTCTCAGCAGTGCAGGCTGGCTTGCACGTTTCAAAAGACTATGCAGCATGAAAAACTTTAAGCTTTCAGTAGAAGATGGTTCTGTAGGTCAGATAGCTGCAGAAGAATTTAAAAAATAGCTGTTAAGTGTCATACAAGAAAAGGGTTATGTTGAAGATAAGGTTTTCAATGCTGATGAAGTGTTTTACAAGAACATCAGCAGACAAACTTCCATAATGAAGATGGCTTCCAAAGCTCCTGGCTTTGAAGCATTCAAAGACCATGTAACCTCACTCTGTGCACCAATGCCAAGGGTGACTTTAAGTGCAAACCCCTAAGGGTGCACCAAAACCCCCACACACTTAAAGGGAAAAATCTCAACTGTATGCCAGTTCACTGGAGGTGGAAAGAGCAAGCACAGATGGTGTCTGAGATATTCTGGGATTGGTTCCACGGCTGCTTCATTCCAGAAGTTGAACACTATCTCCAGGGCAAAAAGCTGGCCTTCAGGGTTTTGTTAGTTCTGGGTAATACTCCAGCTTATTGCCACAAAGAACTTGAAAATGCCCACCCCAACATAGAAGTTCTTTTCATGCCCCCAAATACTACATCTCTCATCCAGCCTCTCAATAAGGGCATTATAAAAGCTTTCAAGGCACATTACATGACAGCATTATATAGCAGAGCTGTGAAAGTCTTGATGCCACCAAGGAAGGCACTGTGATAGATTACTGGAAGTCAGTCACAATAGGAAACACTATTGAATATGTTGGCACAGCCTAGGATAGCATCAAACGGACTGATCAATAACTGCTTGGAAAATGTTTGGCCAGACTGAAAAATTTCGAAGGGGTCAAGGGTGTTACGGAAAATATAAAGAACAGTGTCAAGAATGTAATGCATCTTGCACGGCAAATAAGTGGAGAAGGTTTCAACAGCATGACAGAAGACAATGTGGAGGAAATGTTGGCAAAGAAGGCAGTAGAGCCAACCAAGGACCCAGATGAGATGGTGAAAGATGGCATCAGAGTCAGTGATGAAAGCCAGGACAGTGCTGACAGTCAGCTCAAGACTCCAAAAATTGTCCCTCTCACAGCAGCCAAAATATCTGAATGGAATTCTACCTTGAGAAAAATTTTCAGTGACATGGAAGAATGTGACCCACTGCTTGAATGAAGCCTCACGTTTAAGGGCCTTATCCCCACTGCATTTATCCCGTACTCTGAGACGCTCGAGGATCTAAGGCAAAAAGCCAGACAGACGAGGTTGAGACAGTTTTTTTAGCCAGATTGAGAGAGAAATCTGCAAAGTCATACAGTGGAACTACCAGGTGACGCTTACAAACATCCTCTCTAGAACCAGCTCCACCAGTGTCTCCTCTGGTCATCAGGCTTGAAGCCAGTGTTGCAAGAGGTTAGACTCCTGACACATCCTGCAGTCCATCCACAACAAGATATCAGCTAGCATTTTATGAACTTTAGATGCATATTCTACTTTATGCTTTTTCCAGGACTTTGCATTCCTGTAATATACAGTGTGTGTTCACAATACTGTTCACTATTTATGAACATATTTTGTGTGTGTGTGACTGAAACAGGTCAGTTAATACAGTCATGGTAGAGTATATTATGTCATGCTGTAATTGAAATACTGTTTAATTATGAAGTATATTATGTCATGCTGTAATTCAAATCCTGTTTAATTATGAAGGCATACTGTGTATAACTGTCTGTCACAAAAATACATTAACTTAGCTGACTCCAAACAAAACTATCCATAAAACAAGGTCATATGTTCCATCCAGACTCTTACAGGGGCCTGCTTATATTTTTCCTAGGAGTAATGTGGCCGTGGACAGTTCAATACTGAGGTAACTTTAATGACCGTAACTACACCGATAATGAGAATTAGGCCAGGAGAACCTGGTTGTTAGGACCTGACTTCATACAGCTGTGGTAGGCACACAAATAACAAACTGTAAATATATTACAGTGTTTGATAATTAAATACAAAAGGCAAAACCTTACTTGGAAATGTACATCTTGATGAGAAAAATGAAACTTTGAAAAAATTAGCTCATTTACTGTGGGTGATTATCGCTTTTGCTAAAATGAGTTACGGTCCAGCCTCAGTTGTTTTCTGTCTGGGATCTCTTTATGCACATGCCAAAAAACCTCGTTCATAAATATAAGCACATGGAAGTGGGAGGAGGAGTTTGCAGTGTAACTTTATTCTCTCAGCCTTCTCAGCTAGGGCGGGGGTGAGGCTCAGCAGTGAGACAATGCCGAATGTGCAAGGGGCTGGTTTAAGCCCCAGTGCCTCAGAATAACTAAGAATTAAGCCTTCTGTGACCACTGTCTAGTTCCAGAACAGCCTGGGCACCATAGCAAGGCCCTGTCTCAAAAATAAAAGCGGGAAGGTGACATTGTGGAAGTCCATGGTATTCTCAAGGATGGTACCTAGGGCAGCTGCAGACGTAGATGCCAACAGGCAAAAGGCCCTCATGCCTCCCCAGAGAAGATCCAGGAACGGTCAGTGAGCACAGGAAGAAGTATTCCATGTCCTTAGCAAATCACAGTCACACCCAGTGCTGCTGGCAAGGCTGATGCAGTGAGTCTAGAGAGGGTGCGAGGTACACTCGGGAGCTGGCAGTCTCTTACATAATGTGCCCTACGGCCCAGCAGTTACTCAGCTGGAGAGATGAAAGCTGACATCACGGACAGCCACGAGTAAGCATGCTGGCAGCCGCTTCACTCACAATGAGCAGGGCCTGCATGTCCCCTCCAGAAGGATTCGAAAGCCCATCATCACTGCCCAGGTCACTTTCTGAACTGTGTACCAAGATTTCCCACGATAAACTCCAGGCTTTTCCATCAAAGATGGATGACACTAGGGCGTAGGCAGTCTCCAAGCCATTAGGATCATCCTTACAAGTTGGGCTTTCAGGCTTTGTATCTGATGAAGGGTGTCTGATACGAGCGATCTCAGGGCAATCGAGTCGGATTCCAGGCCGTCTGGGTCCCCCTCTGCACTGCACCAGCTGCTCTGGGCAGGGGATCCTCAGCTCCACCCAGTCACCACCATGTGCAGAAAGGGGCTGCAGCCTTGGCCAGAGCAGACCCGGGGGAGCATTGAGGGTTGGAGGACAAACTGCCCAGGAAGGGCACCAGGACCAGACTCAGAACTAGGGTTCTGTGCAGACCCAAGTGCTGTGACTGAACATTCCATGTTTCCCACTGGAGAGTACGTTACACTGCAGCCACAGCACAGTTACCCAATCCCCACCCCGCCTCAGCCCCTGGCTGGAGAAGATCCAGGCCTCCCTGGGTGGACCTACTGCGGCTCGCCATCGCCCCCTGGTGGCTCCCTCAGGCACTGCATATTGAGCATTGGTAGGTCAGCGCCTGGTGCCACGCAAACCAGCCACCTATTTCTCTCAGGTCCCTCAGGGAGTGAGCACAGCACCTGAGGGAGCTCAGCTCCTTCACTCACAGTGGTGACACCAGTGGCCTGCAGTTAAAGGTGTGCACTCCTGCAACCTGCGCTGTGCCCAGGAGCTGCCCTCAAGGCCTGCTCACCCAGTGGCCCTGCTCTGCCCCCACTCGCCCACTACCACCCGGTGTCCAACAGTCAGGAACACCACACCACAGCTCAGCATCAGCTGCAGGCAGAGATTCACACTGTGGACATGAGCAGGAGCCACCCTGGACAGCCTCTCCTGGCCACAGCACCATCCTTGCCCCCTACCCTGAAGGTGAGGCCTGCCCAGGGCTGCCACGCCTCCACCACCTCAGTCTCCTCCTCTGCTCAGGGAGTCGGCCCTCCTGCTGACACCTGACCCAGAGCACTTCCTGTGGGCAGCTGGAGACAATGCTGTAACAGTGGGAGATTGGAGACCACGAGCCACAACGCTCCCGCAAAGCAGGCCACCCACACACAGCCTCATGGAGCACTGCGCTGCCAAGCCCGGCCACCCTGAGGGTGCGGTGGCCAGCACCCAGTTGCAGTGTTACAGGAGCATCTGCAAGGATCTGCCGAGCTGTCACGGGGCACCCCAGGGGGACAGGGCGGGAAATGGCGCTGCTCACTGTCCACTCGCACCCTTTAGGTTCTGTACCACGGAAGTGTTCTAAGCATACACATTAGACAAGGAAGAGACAGTGACACCCCCACCTCGTGCTCGGCCCTTCCTGTGCCTGGCTCTCAGCGTACCAGGTCTGCAGGGCGGACCCCCTCCACCCTAGGTTGAGATGCGGTGCTGGCTCAAAGCCACGGTGCACGCCTGAGTCTAACACTTACTGGCACGGCGGCTGCCACCAAGACTGGCACTTGCCTGCCCTGCAGGCCATGATGTGACGGGGAGTGAAGCTCCCCAGGCCGGACAACCCTCCTCCCATGTCCACCACAAAACAAAGCTACAAGCAGAAACATCAAAGAGTTGGTTGCTAAATACCAGGTAAGGAAAAGACGTCTCAAAAATGTGTGCCCTTGTAAATGAGTGGTTACTCCACTGGAAGAGATGTGAACCTTTAATGATGATACTTGTCCAGTGCTTTCTCTCCGAAGCATATCCCAGCGCCCAGTTCCTGGATGGTATGCCACCGTCACCTGGGGAAAACAAAGTGTTTTCCATGACGTAGTTTGGAACAGGCCAAATCACGAAGGCTAACAGCAAACACAAAAGTTCAAGTCTCCAGTTACACCCTAATTCAGACCCAGGGCTTGAATTAACTCACACATCCCCTAAGGCTGAGTTCCCACAAATTCCAGAAGCAGATGGAGTCCTTCAGGGCCAGCGG
The DNA here is from genome assembly GCA_004027295.1 of Dolichotis patagonum. NCBI lineage: Eukaryota > Metazoa > Chordata > Mammalia > Rodentia > Caviidae > Dolichotis > Dolichotis patagonum. The sequence continues at coordinate 16,242 of PVJX010024310.1, read as the reverse complement.
TAACCGTCCCACACTCATGCCAAGGCCAAAGATGGGTAAGAAAATAGTAAAGGAAGAGACATTCATCACATGACCTTAAAAAATGTCTCCGTGAGTTGCATTTAGTTCTCCAGATGGTGTCAGGTAAACACAGACACCTGCGTGGCCACTGTCAAGACAGAGTAACCTGGGCGGGAGCAGGTGTCTTGGCAAGGTGCAGGCTGCCTCCGCGGCAACAGACACCAGGCAGCATGTGGCCAGGGCAGCCGTGGCCAGGGCTGGTGCTCTTCCTCCTCTGCAGCACTATTCCCTGATGCAGGAAAATCGAAGGAACTACCAGTGCAGAGCAACTGCGACGGGGCCGCGGGGCCGGTGGTCTCTGCTTCTTCCATCTGTTCTTGCGGAAATCGTGTTTGTTGCTTAGCCTCACACCTCTGGCCCAGTGACTGCAGCCCGTATAGCACAGCACAGCATTTTGTGAATCTGGGCCAGTGATTCTGCACTTGTCTGTGACGTCCTTCTTTGCCGAGAGTGGAACTCACATAACACATGAGTGCCGTCCACCTGCTCCCACTCAGCCAGCACATGCTGGGCCAGCGCTCACCACAGAGCCACACGCCCAGCCGCCGTATCCGTCTTGTGCTCCATTTCTGCAGTGTTGCCGAGCCTGGGCCTCCACTTCCTCTCCTACTGACCGCTGTCATGGGAGCGGCCTGGGCAGCAGGTCCATACCCTAATGGAAGGGCCTTGCTGCCCAGGATGGGGAGCCTGTGCCCAGCCCATCTGCAGTCTGCCCACCTGTCACAGGGTGGGGGACATATATGCCTTGCCCAGGATCCCCAATGATGTTTTACACTTAAACCTGTGTTCACAAACCAGGCATACCTTTGACCCCAGCACTCTACTGGGGTAGGCCGAGGCAGGAAGACAGAAAGTTTGAGCTCAGCCTGGGCAACTAAGCGAGACCCTGTCCCCAAAAATAAAATAAGAAAGGGCTGGGGATGCAGCTCAGTGCCTTCCCTGGGCTCAATTCCCAATGCTGCAAAAATGGGCTGGGTGAGCCAGGATTTAGCTCAGTGGCATAAGTGCCTACCTGGCAAGCACAAGGTCGTGAGTTCAATCCCTGGTACAAAACAAAACCTAATTTAAAAAAGGGGGGTGGGGCTGGGTGGGATATAAGATAAGAGAGAAGAAGAAAGGAAGACAAACTCGCGCTCTCAGCTGTGCCGGGGGGTCACTGCCAGCTCAGTCCCCACTGTGCCCCTCTGGCCTCCACCTCACACACAGCCACCTGAGGTGACAGCACTGCCCTGTAGCTGAGAGCTTTATCTGCTGTTAGACTGGCAAAGAAGCCTCATCTTATGTAAGCGAAGCCCAGAGTCGAGGAGAGGAACAGACGTAATAGACAGAACCAGACAAAGATCCCACTGTGCGAGACATTTTATGTGAGAGAAATTTTGAAATTTTAAAACTAACTAGCACCCTGGTACCACCCTGGGACAAGATACACTCATCCTGCCCACCACGCAGCTAGACTGCTAAACCGAGGCAGCCTCGACTGACTGAGTCCAGCTGCTTCTCAGAGACAGCCTGGCCCAGGTCAACCTGACCATGTCCAGCTGCAGTATCCGTGTTTCCCACCTAAAAATATATCCTGTGTTACTAACGTATTTCAAGGACTTTCTACCCAGAAACAGACAATGATTACCCCAACCCCGTGGAAACCCACCACGCTGTCAAGCTTTTGTACTTCCTGCTTGCAAACCTATCGAACCCAAACCCAAAACTGACTTGGGGCTGGTGACGGGGAGCTGGTTCCCACAGCCCACTGGCATAATAAACAGTTGCTTTCCAACTCCTTGGTGAGGTGCGTCTTCTCTCTGGTTCGGTGCTGGTTCTGCAGCACTACCGTACGGCGGTCACTACAGACCCAGAGGGCAGGCAGAGCCCACGCATTGGCAAGGAGTGAGGGACACAAAGGAGCGTCCCCTCAGCCACAAAAAGGACAGGGGCAGGGAACCAGCAAGGACGCAGGGCTAAGCACGCACCTATAAGCAGCAGGTGTGCCCTGCTGGAGAGGAAGTCAGTGTCAGGGCAGACACGGTGAGTGGTCAACAGGGAAGGCACTCGGGGCCAGTGGCACTAGGACGTGATCCCAAGTGACAATAAGGTGACCAGAAGATCCCTGTCACCCGAAGCCCCACATACCAGCACTGCAGCCTGGAACACACAGGCGTGCAACAATGACAAAGGGGTGCCGCAGCCTGGGCGTGGGGAACGCGTTCTGCAGAGACCGCTTAGACAAGCTGAGCTCCTCATTACGGGTGAGGCTCTGTGGTACGCAGGAAATCAGCATGTCCCTGCTCCTATAGCTGGCACAACTCACCACCGGCACACCCTTCCGCTGCCCCGCATCCTTCCAAGTTGCCTGCTTCACTCCGAGGAAAAGCTACAGTCCAAGAAAAGCAAGAAAAAAGACACAGACCCAGAGAAAATATTTGCAAAACACATCCAAGCACACTCATATGCTGGATATACAAAGAACTCTCAAAACTCCACCTCAGTAAACAACCCAGTTTTTAAAATAGGCCAAGGGACAACTTGCTAAAGAAGATACATAGACAGCAAGTGTGTTACTGTGATCACTAACCCTGAGCTCTCAGTTTGTCTTGAAGAAGATCCACCTACTGGATTAGTAAACTCTGGGTGTGTGTCTAAGTGACCGACTTGTAGGCCAGCAAAATGCACAAATGGAGGGAGAAGACCCGCCCTGGACATAGGGACACTAACCAATAGGCTTTCAGCCTGGACAGAATGAAAAGGGAAAGAAGAATGAAGTGTTTCCCTTCTGGAGGAGCTCTGGTCTGCGCCATGACCTTTGGACATTGGTCTCCAGTTGCTTCTGTCTCCAGCACAGACTCTTCACCTTCTGTGCAGACTCTGGCTTTCCAAAGAAGACTCGCACGGGTGATTGCAGCGAGTTCCAGGCCTTCAACCTTTGACTGCTACTGGGTCCTACCGCTCACCAGTGCACAGATGTCTTGGCCTCTTCAGTCTCAGATCTGGCAGGAGGCACTGGGGCTCTGCTGACTTGGACCCTATAAGCGTACTTCATAAGCCCTGTGTATAAGCATGCATGCATTTGAAACTGAACCTGCTCCCCTAGAAGGCCCTTACTAACACAGTCAGCTTTTTGTTACCATAACAAATACCCGAGATGAATCAACTTAAAAAGAAGAGAGGTTTATTTTGGCTCATGTTTTTAGAGACGTTTACCCATGGTTGCTTTGGCCCTGTGGCAAGAAGCTGTTCACCTCAAGGCAGTCAGGAAGCAAAAAGACAGAGGAAGGGGTGGGGTCTCCATGTCCCTTTAAAGAGCTCCGCTCCAGGAACTAACTTCCTCCCACCAGGCCTCCTCCCAGGGGCACCCTAAGCTGGGAACCAAGCCTTTGAGGGACACTTATCCAACTCACAGCACCACACAAGCATATGAGAAGATCCAGCACATCAAGTATCACCAGGGAAATGCAGAGTAAAACAGGAAGTACACTGTGCCCAGTGAGAATAATGAAAATCCAGGCCACCACAGCGCTAAGTAGGGAAAGCCAGGGGTGCTGTGCCTGCGGGAACAGGTGAATGTGGTTATCACAGGAGTGGGTTCCTGATAGCAGAGGCTCGGTCACCCCAACTTCTCCTAGCCTCTCAGGGCTCCCTGGCCTGATGCGGCACAAAAACACATCGGATGTCCCCCACCCCAACCTCGCAGCCTCCAGAGCCCTGCACGCAGTGACTCAGCCTGCTCACCATGTACTTAGGGTGCCGGGAGAAAATTAAGACAACACTGACGAACCAGGGCTGGCCATCGGTTCACAGGGAAAGCACACTCACACAGGACACTGGTGGCCAAAGGCAGACAATAGGAAACTCTCCTCTCTGCTCAATGTTTCCAGAAATAAAACACCTTTAAAAATAAAGTGTAACAATAATAAGCAAAGGTCCTTACAGTGTCCCTGCCGGCGCTGCGGTCTTTTCCCCAGAGCTGTCCCGGGACTCGCTGGCCACTTAGCTCAGGGCCTCTGCACTAGCTGTATCCCGTGCCGGCACCACACTCCTCCCGGAGATTTCATGCCATTCCTTCCTTTGCTCCTATTCGTCATTAAATCTCCGTTCCAAGGACACAGCTCCACCGCCCTGCCCTGACTACCGAGGCAGTTTCCACGTCGCCTTCGGCCGGCGCCCCTCTCCCCCTGCCCCACCGTGCTCCTCTGTCGTAGGTGAATATGCGGGCAGCGTATCTTCCCACACCTCACACTCATGCCCCGCAGCACAGAACTGGCCTGTCCAGGCAAGCGTCCCATCTCTTTATGGCCTATGTGCGCATCGAATAGAGTTCTTCTGTTTTCAGTTAGTGCACGTTTGCAGCACACAATGGTTATGTCCATCATGGGGAGCTGGCCACACATGTCACGCATCTTTATTCTTTCTTATCCCCTGCCCCTTCCTCCCCTCCACCCCTCTTGGTCCCCTTCCCTTTTGCAAGATCTATCTCTGCTTCCTATTATCTTTTGTTTTTCTATTTATACTTTTTTTTTGGTACCGGGGATCAAACTCATGACCTCATGCTTGCCAGACAGGCACTTACACTGCTGAGCTAAATCCCCAGCCCTATGTATACTTTTTCACATAAGACAAATTACACAACATTTAAACTTTTGTGTCTGATTTTCAGTCAACATTATAGTCCCAAGCTGCATCCCCTTTTTTTTTTTTTTTTTGTACTGGGGATCAAACTCACGGCTTGCCAAGCACGCACTTACACCGCTAAGCTAAACCCCCGACCCCTGCATCCATTTTTTTTACAGATGACTCAAATTTGTCCTTTATGGCACAATAGTATGCCATTGTGTGTAAATACATTTTCTGATTCTAATCATCTGTTCTTGGACACACAGGGTACTTCCAAGATTTAGCTATTGTTAATGGTTTGAGTGTAGATGTCCTCCCAAAGCTCCCTGCCCTCTTTCGGAGGCAGGCTTTTCAGAGGCAGCTGAATCTAAAGTTTATGATTGACCCATGGGTCAATGAGGGGATTAAGGGTGAGAGTGCCACACCCACCCTAGAGCGAGTAGCCTGCATATAAGGGACGGACAGTCTTGATGCTTGCTTGTTCCTTTTGCTGTTTTCTGCCACATGAACTGTTGCCCCTCTGTCATGTGCCACTCTGCCTTGCAGTCAGCCAATTATAGACTGACATCTCTACAAACTGTGAGTTAAATAAACTTCTTCACCCTTAACATGTGGCTGTCAGGTATTTTGTCCTAGCAATGAGAGAAAACTAAGATAGAATTTGGTATCAGAGAAGGTGGGGCCACTGCTGTAACCATACCTGACCATGTAATTCAAGAGCCTTTGCAAATGGCTTGTGGGAAGACTGGAAAGGTTTGGAGATGTCACCTAAATGAGTAGCACTTGGACACCTTGGGCTCTTCTGGATGGGAGATTCTGGTCGGATCTCAGAAGACCAGAAGGCTGATAGAAATCCTGCCAGTAAAGACCAGGCTCAGGAGGTTTCTGCTGGGAAGAAGGACTGCACTGGCTGTTGGACTCCAGGTGATGTGTGTTACAGCTCGGCAGAAACATTGTCTGCATTTTGCTCATGTCCAGAGACTTTGTGTGAGGCTGAGATTAAAAGCAGCAGACTTAACTAATCTGGCAGAAGAAATTTCAAGGCAGTCTAATGTTGAGGCAGTAGCATGGCTACTGTTTGGGGCTTTTCGCCAGATCTATGTTGAAAATCAAGAGCAAAGAGCCCAATGGAATGATTTAAAATCTGAGTTTGGCCAGAAAGGAAGCTCCAATAAAGCTATGGACTGCAAAGATAGAACAAAGGAGATCTTGACTGCTGAGAAGGAACAGAAGAATAGAAAAGATGGCCTGAGGCCATCGCAAGAAGCGGCAGGACTCCACACCCTTTGCAGCTTCTTTTTGAGAAGAGGGCCCCAGAGCACCATGTTCCAGAACAGCCGAGGCCTAGGGAAATTGTTCCTCAAAACTGGATTCAGAGTGCTCAATGACTCAGGTGTGCAACCCCTGCAGCCATGAGAGAGGGTCACCTGGCCACTGCACCAGCTGGCAGCAGACCTTGTCATCATTCATGTGGCACTGGTTTTAGGTGCATGCAGAATACAGGAGTTGAGGGCTCCAGAAGGCTTCCACCCAGATTTCAGAAGGCCAGACAGTATGTCCATGACAGGGCAGAGTGTGAAGTCAAAGATGCAGTGGAGACCCCAGAAGTTTGGAGAAGCCAGGAATGTGGATTATCTGAGGACAACTGCACGGAGGGTGCAGAGCTGGCCCAAGAAAAGCCATGGGAGCTACAACCACCTGCAGGGTCAGAGGGGCAGACCCACCCAAGCCCTTTGGAGTCATACCTTGCCACAGATGTCCTCAGATGCTACACATGGAACTATAGGACTAATGTGTGCCCTGCTGGTGTTTGGATTTGCTTTGGTACTATTTGTATCCCCCCGCTTTTAACTTTTAGAATGAAAAGGTCTACCTTGTGCCACTGAATGTTGGAAGTGTTTAACTTCCTTTTCATTTGCACAGGGCTCACAGCTAAGAGTTTGCCTTAAATCTCAGAGGAGACTTGGGACTTAGAGACTTCTCAGCAATGCTGAAACTGTTAGGACTTTGGAAACTCTTGGAGATGGACTAAATGTCTTTTACATAAAGAGATGTGCATGAGTCTTTGGAGGGCTGGGACAAAATGCTATGGTTTGTATCTAGACATTCCCCCAAAGCCTCATATGGTCACAGGTGGGGCTTTTCCAGAGGTGGTTGACTCTAGAGTGTGATACTGGGATTAAGGAAGTGTGATTAGTAAATCATTCCACTGATTTGATCACTGATCAAAACCACTGATCATTCCACTGATTTTTTTGGCATAGTTCTGGCTAGGGTTAAAGGTGTCAGTGCTACACTCAACCTGGGGCAGGTAGTTTGCTTGCATACAATATAAGGGACAGAAAGAGTCTCTCTCTCCCTCTCTCTCTCTCTCTCTCTCTCTCTTTCTCATTGTTTTTGCTGTCTTCCACCACCATGAACTGTTGCCTCTCTGCCATGGGCCACCTTACCTTGGAGCCAGGTAACTACGGACCGCAACCTCCTCAGACTGTGAGCCAAGTGAACCTCTCCTTCTGGGTGTCAGGCACTTTGCTTCAGCAAAGAGAAAAGTAACTAAGCTATTATGAGCTGTGCTGCTATAGACACAGGTGTGCATGGATGACTGCAACGTGATGTCTTTAGCTCTTTTAGGAAGACAGCAAGGAGTGAAATAGTGGGATCAAATGGAATTTCTAGTTTTAGTTTTTTGAGGAATTTGCACACTGATTTCCACAGATTCCATTGTAGTGGTTTACACTCCCACCTATAATAGGGAGGGTTTGCTTTCCCTGAGTCAGCACTTCTTACTTTTGTTGTTGTTGTTGTTGTTGTTGTTCAGAGAAGTACTAAGTTAAGGGCCCGTGCCCACGGGATGTCCCACTGACACTCACAAAGTACCACGAGTCACTGGATTGTAGCCTGGGGGAGAGAAGGTAGACGTGGCAGGAGCATGGCCTGTACAGTGTTGCAGGTGACTCTGGGATCACATGGGCAGCAGCGTGGATCGCACAGAAACAGCTATCCTGTTGCCAGGAGATAGAACTCCAGCCCAGTGTGATGGCACAGACCTGTAATCCCAGCACTCAGAAGGCCGAGACAGGAGGATCACCACACGTTCAAGGGCAGCCTGAACTACACAGCAAGACTCTGTCTCAAAAAAGAAGAAGAAGAGGAGGAGGGAAAGGAGGAGGAGGAAGAGGAAGAGGAAGAAAAAAGAAACAGAGAACCCCGCTGGAACAGTCCATGACCAAAAACTGCAAGTGCAGCGCGTGACTGTTGCTGCTGCTGTGTGAAAATCAAATATTTAAGACAGGCACTCTCCTGAAACTCGATCTTTGGAAACACAATCACTAGGCCAAATGAGACAGAGAAATGAAGACTCCTGGTTTTGCCTGAGACTTCCTGGCGCCAGGGACACATGCCCCTGCCCCAGCCCTCCACAGGACCGCAAAGTGGCCCGGGCTCGGTGTCCCTGTGAGCACGCAGGGCTCAGTGAGTGCCATGAGGAGCTCTGGTGGCCGCTCCTGCTGTGTCCCTGGGAACGTCGATGGTGCCCTGCCAGCTGCCGCTCCCTCGGGCACCACTCCTGTCAGGTGCCTGGCACCACGTCTGTAAGGCGCATGTTCAACGTGGCTACATTACTTACATCAGCTCCTGTTTCCCAAGGAGCTGCAGGGCTGCTGCAACACTAACCAAAACAGAGACACAGAGCAACGGGAGACGCAGGGACAGAGACAGGGCGGAAGAGCAGGAAAGGGAGTCACCCAGCTCAAGCCCTTGTCCACCAGCTTCTCCCAGGTGTTACGGTGGCTGGAGGTCACAGGCCTGGCTGCGTGCTCGCCTCCTCCCATACCCACACGGCACAGGTCTGCTGGGGCACGGAGCTCAGCCATGGGTGTGTCCCCAAGTTTGCTGACTCCACCTTGGCCACCTCAGCTCTGCTTCTGAGCCACCCAGCTGCTCCACACTGCTGGCTCCACCCTTCTGTCCTCAGTTCCCCAGGCTACGTCCTCCTGCTGCAACCTATTTGCTGATGTGGTTTTCACCTCCATGGCCTCTCCAAGCCCCTGATAATGAACAGCTGCATGGAACTCCCTGGAGACCCATGGGAGAGACGCCGCAAAAGGGCACTGCCCTGCCGCTCCAGAGAATTCTGTCCCTCACCAAGAGGCTGGAGGAGAAAGATCACAAGTTTGAGGCCAGCCTGGGAAATTTAGGAACTTAGTAAGATCCCATTTCAAATAAAAACCAATAAATGGCTGGGGATGCAGCTCGTGCAAAGGCCCTGGCTTCAATCCCCAGTACCAAGACGACAAAACTGAACATCTCTCAAAGAAACGACGACACAGCTCCCTGGATGGCGTCCAGCTCCCTGCGTGCTGGATCCAGTTCTTCTGTGACAGATCTGGGGGTGAGGCACCCTCAAAGTGTCACTGCCCTCTCCATGGCCAGCTAAACTGGCCACAGAGTTGCACCACACTGATGAGTGAAGCCTGGAAGATCTCGTGGCCCTGATGGCAGCAACAAACCCTCAGTGACCCGAGCAGCCCGAGCAGAGGAGCCTCTGCTGCCACCACAGCCACCCCGCTCCAAACAAGACACTTTTCTGGGCCCCCTGCCACGCCATGTGGTGGCTGCTTCCTCGCAAACCTCTGCATGCAAGGGGACCTCTGCCCACAGCAGGGCCCACCTCACCTTTGAGTAGCTTCCTGCCACATGTGCTGGCTCCTCCTAGCTAGTGTGTGGAGGGCTGCAGGTGGCTCTGCCCCTCGGGTCAAGGACAAACTCCTGGCTCGGTCTTCACAGAGACTCACATTCCAGCTCTACTTCCCTCCCAGCCCCGTCATTGGACCTACTTCCTCCTGGCTCCGCCTGGGTCCTCGGACAGAGACAGGATCTCTCTCCCACCCAGCACAGCCCACGCTCTCTCTCGGGGTGGCGACTGCAGGCACTGGACAGCACACCAGCCTCCGCTCCCTGGCCCGCGTCCCCCAGCACTCTGGCCCCCCCCGTCTGCACCATGACGCCCTGGACTGCGGTTCCCAACTCCGCACTCAGGCTGGTGTGCTCCGGGTGCCACGGCTCCCTGAAAACTCACCCCAACCACATACCCAGCAAGACCACCCCTGACCCCATGCACAGCCAGGGCTGCCAGCGGGGCTCCTCGCAAGACACCTTCCCTGTGCCAGCTCCACCTTCACTCTGCAGCTGCCCCGCCCTCCTTCCCGTCCACCGGCAGCCTGTGCAGCCTGTCCACTGCACTTCCACATGCGGTCACATCACTCCCCCTGAGGACCCTGGAAGGCACCAAAGCCTTGACTGCAGCAGCCTGCCGGGTCCTCTGCACCTGCCTGCCACCCCTCCACACACCCTCAGTCATGGCCTCTCCTGGCATCGCTGGCCAGCACAAGCACCCACCCCATCATGGCCACCCAGCACCACGTGCCAGGGCTCCGGAAATCCGCTTCTGCCTGCAAGGCACGAATCTCATTCGTTGTGCAATCAAATTGGGTCATTTATTTAATGTTGTTCTCCTCCACCAGATACTACACTGGGCTATTTTCCAAATCATCAAATCTGCAGGACCTCACACAATCCTCAGAATGAAACAAGATTTAATGAGAAAATAAGCAAATGAATAAATAGATAAGCTCTCCAGCAATAAATTCCTTCCTCCATAAAACATAAGGACCCTATTTCCTTTGTACATTAAAACCCCATACACAATTTCTAGAAGACAGCTGGTCAAAGGAATTAAAATTCCATTACACCAACAAAAATGGGATCATGGCAGGGTGATGACTGCCACATGCCAGGTCCTGGGGTACTATGATCTACAACAAACTGGTGCCAGGTCTTTAACAGGGGCAGCCTGGTGACCGTCCACCCTCATGAAACCCTCACAGGGCCAGACAGTGACCGTCCACAGCCTCTTCAGTGCAGTCACTTCCTCCTGTCCCCAGGACCCCAGCAAGCACTGTGGTGGCCTTGAATTTTGTAGAGGTATATGAGGTGCAATCCAAACATACAGTGAATGTGTAACTTTTAAAAAATCTAAAGTAAAACACACAGTCCCATAAATCCTCCTTAAAATCTTTGGCTTCAAACACACTCATCCCATCGTCCTTGCCACTTCCTGCAGCAGCTCTGGAGTCCTCTTTCCTGAGGGTCTTTAGCTGCCCTCTCCTGGTTACCCTGATGTCCTGGATGGATTCAAAGGTTTCCCTTTCAAGGTCATTTTGACTTTGGGAAGAGCTAGAAGTCACACGGTGCCAGATCTGGTCACTAGGGTGGACAAGGATGCAATATCATGTCTTTGTGCACCTGCCTTTCTGTTGGATGGTGCTCAGCAGCTGCCTAAGGACACACAAAAGAGGACTCCAGAGTGTTTCAGAAAGCAGCAAGAATAACAGGGTAAGTATGTTCAATGAAAAGGACAGTATCTGAGCGGGACTCGTGGTGATGCAGCTTTCAGCATTGCAGCTCTTTAAATGTAACTGTCACCATACTCCCCGATGCCCTTGGCCATGGATGGACTCACACCGGAGAGGGGGGGCACCCATCCTGCCATTCGGCGTCACGTGGAGACTCACCGTGTTCCGGGCCGCTTCCTATCTCTGAGTATTCCCCCGTTCGTGGGAATATGACTGCTCCTCCCCCACCAGCTGAGAGGCCTCTGCCCCTCCCCACCCAAGGCTGCTGAGGCCTGCGCAGGGCTTGGCCGGCACCCGGCCCCTCACACAGTCTCCAGCAGACACCTAGCGGGGGCAAACATGCTTGGTGGACACGCTGTATTGTAAGAAGCTGCGGTCTTCGGGAACAGCTTCTGCTGCACATTCCTACCACCAGCGTAGCGGCGTCCAGTTCCTTCCTGCTCGGTGTGACCACCCCTAAGGGAGAGCTGCGCTCACAGACAGAGAGAGGGCCACGTCTCAGTGGGGCTTGACTGACATGTCCCAACCACTGGTGGTATCAGCTTCTTTTTCTGTCTTATTGCCATTCGTCCATCTTTGGGGAAGGGTCTGCTCAGACCCCTTGCTGGTGTTAGAATTGGGTTCTTTTCCTATCATCGTTGAGGACTGGGAGTTCTTCATGAATTCTGGATACGAGTCCTTAGACACACAAGTAATTTTCAACTGTTCCTCTGACCTGTGTATTGCCTTGTCATTCTTTTAACAATGTTTTTCAAAGAACAGAACTTTTGTTGTTGTTTGTTTGTTTGAGACAGGGTCTCGCTATGTAGCCAGGCTAGCCTTGAGCTCACAGAGATCCTCCTGCCTCAGCCTCCCTAGGCTGAAATTACAGACACACACCACCATGCCTGGCTCAGAACTTTTTCATTTTGATTGTGTCCATGCCCAATTTATTAACTCTTTTATGGATCATGGTTCTAGTATCCTAAGAAATCCTGTCCGACCCAAGGGCATGGAGTTTTCCCCTGCACTTTCTTCTATAAGCTTTATATGTTAGGCTTTACAGCTCACTGTGATTCGTTTCTGAGTTAACTTCTGCAGGCTGTGCAGGTGCACCAGAAGCTCGTTTTCGGAAGCATGCGTGTTAGTGCCACAGTGAGGGCCGCGCGCTCACCCACGGCACGTGGTCCGTCTGGCCTGGGCCTGCGAGCACAAGGTACTGGGGACGTTTCTGTCTATGAGCGGCACAGCACTGCCTCACTTCCCCAGCTCTTTGAGAAGTCTGGAAACCACGCCCCAGCTCGCTTCCTCCTCCTCACAGTCACTGTTCCCGGTCCTCTGCATCTTCACATAAATTTACAATCATCTCTTAAGCTCCACACACACACACAAAAAAAACCTTGGCTCATGGTTGTGCTCAGGATTCTGTCGGATCGGCAGCCGCGAGTCGAGGACCGGCAGCCCCGGATGTACGGTGGGCTCCTGACGCAGCAGCTCCATCCTGGGGCTGTTCTGCAACACCAGTGTTCACCCCAGGGCAGGCCTCTTACTCCCGTCAGATTTTCTCTCCCCTTGTTTTCTTTTCCTTTTGCTGATGCAAATGGTATTTCTAATTTCCACTTCTAATCGTCTCGCTGGTACACAGCACTCAGATTTCCGCAGCGTGGCCTCATCTGCTTCAAACGGGTAAACGCACTTCTTAGTTCCGGGATGCATTCTGGAATTCCACCCGCCCTCGCCAGTGGACGGTCCTCGCTGTCCCCTGCAGTTTTAGTCCCCCCTTCTGTCCCAGGTGCCTTCCACTTCTCTTTCTGCCAGATACCCAGCACAGGCTGAATGGGGGTTGAAGACGGTGGCCCCTGAGGCAGGGAGGGACTTTTTGCAGTGCGGCTCTGTCGGCCTCCAAGGAGCAGGGACAGTTCTTACACAGCGCTGTGACTAAGTCGTAATTAGCCGACTGCCGAACGTTAATGCTGACATGCACCCAGCCAGACTGTAGTGTCAGCCGATACTCACATAAGGGAGACCAAGACATACAGATTGTATAAACGGTGTGGCTGTGCCACGCTCGGCACTCGGAATCCGCTGAGCCAGTGCTGGCAGGGATAAAGATGCTTCCTGGGAGAAAGGCCTCAGTGTCCCTCTCTCTACATGACTACCCTGCAGCACCCCTTGCTGTCAGCCCAAGGCAGCCTCCCATGGTCACGGGGTTACAGACTCCCCTTCCCTGGGCTGAAGAAGGGGTTGCTGTCTACACCTGGAGTGCTGGGAGGTATTTTTAAAATCATGAATGGATTCTTGATTTTAGCAAATGTTTTCCTGCATTTATTGAAAGAATCCTATGACTTGTTTTTTAGTTTGTTCCTATCATGGGTCACAGGAGGATCAACCTTGGGGTTCCTGAGATTGGTTCCCCTTGGATATGCACAGCCTTTCCTGTATCACACTGTATCACGCTGGTTTCGAGAGACCGGTACTGCAGACTGGTGCTGGAGTTTTGCACAGAGGGTCACAAAGGTCACTGGTCTCCAGTCTTCTTGTGACGTCACTGTTGGGCATTGTCTTGGGGATAATGCTGATCCCATGCAAAGGGTTGGGAAGCCTTTCCTCACTTCAATTTTTTAGGAAAGTATGTAGATTTGATATTCTTTTTCCCTAAATGTTTGTTAGAATTCAGCAGGGAAACCATCTGGCCTGTGATTTTCCTTGTGAGAATTTTTTTCTCTGCAAATGCAATTTCTGAAACAGGGACAGGACTGCTCAGGCTCTCCACTTCTTCTGGAGCAAGCCTTGGTAGCTTGCTTTCCGAGGAACCTGCCTGTTTCGTGGAAGCTGCAGACTGCATTGGCACAAAACCCCAGCACTGTCACTGTCACTGTCACTCTCCATGGAGCTTCGGGAACTCCTCAGTCTGGTCCTTGTGTGTTTTCTCCTTTTTCTTCTCAGGCTGGCAATCAATTTGTCCGTTTGACTGATTTGTCTAAGAAGCAGCATTTGTTTTAATGATTTTCTCCAGGAATTTTCTGCTGTTTTTCTTAGACTTCCATGCCGCTCTGTGCCTTGTTTGCTCCTTACTTTGGGTCACTCTGCCCTTTCTCTCCCACCTCTGTCAGATGGAGGCTCTGCTGCAGACCCCAGAGACAGAGCTGTGTGTGGGGCAGGCACGGTCTCATCTGAGGATGGTCCCACAAGTAGGACCCGGTGCCACAGCCTGGCTGGCACAGAGAGTGGACACTGTGGACTCAGGGACCCTGCAAGTCACCCTGCATTGTCAGAGGTGCAGCAAGGGGACCCTCATCCTCCCCCATGCATCCCGGATTCATAGAGTCTGGCAGACACTCACCCCCAGTCTCCTAGCACTTAAAAATGCAACCTCCGAGGCCCCTTGTGGAAACTTCACCTTTGACATGAGTCTGTCAGGAATTTGAACCAGGCTATTTATAGAGCCTGTTTTCAAAAGATACAGAAATGCATTTGCAAATCTGAACAGTTAAAGCCAGAGAGAGCTTGTTTCCACCAGAAGTCTGTTACCGGCACCCCTGTTTTGTGAGATTAATCATACAATCACAGATCGTAAATAAGACAAGTTCCTCATCACCGTGGGGAAAAGCAGCCTCGAGATCACTCAGGGAAACTCAAGGCCAGTCTGGAGAAGACCCCAAGTCCCAGGGTCACCCACTCCTCCCAGCGAGCTGTGACACAGGTAGTGAGAACCACTAGGCCTCTTTGGAAAGCCTGAAGTCCTGACAGATCACTGCGTCATTCTCCCTGAAGTGAATGAGGAAGTTGCAGTCTTGCAGTAAGGGTTCAGGGAGTGACCACCCTTCTCAGAGAAGCTGTGCTCCCGTCACAGGGGACACTGCAGCTTCCTCGGGAGCTGGGACCACTTGGCACAGGAAGTTGGAGGAGAAGCCCCTTGGCCACGACGCTTTGTGTGAGACCCTCTGAGCAAAGCAGGAGGCCGCCACAGCACAGCCACCGTGTGCAGAGTCTACGCCCGGCCAGAACCAGCTCAGAACCAATGTGTGCGAGCCGTGGGCTCCTGACCAAGCGACATCAAGGAAACCGGAAGGCTCACTGGCTTTTATGTGCACTTTTTCAGGTTCAGATTTTCACTTAGCTTCTTCAGAGAAAAGAGAGGAAGATTATCAGCCCCACCAAAGAAAACTACTCTGAGGATACAAAGGGTGTTCAAACTATACTGTCAAAGTTTAACTTTTAAGCCACAGCACAGTAGGACATACTGTCATGAGTCCCCTCAGAACCCCTTGGTTCTGGCCGCTTTCTGCAGCAGCTCTGGAGTCATCGCCCACGAAGGTCCTTACGAGGTGTGATTAATAATATGGTGAACACTACTGTGACGCACAGCTCCTGACACAGGACACTGTCCTTGTTCAGCTTCGTCACTGGATCTGGCACTGTGTGACTCCTGGATTCTCCCAAAGTCAGAATGCCCTTGAAGGGGAAACGATTTGAATCCTTTCAGGACGTGGCGACAGCTGGGACAGCGCAGCCAAAGACACTTAGGAAAGAGGACTGCAGAGCTGCGGCAGAAGCAGCGAGCACGATGGGATACACACGTGGGAAGTGAGGAGGAGTATTCTGAAGGGAATCCCTGGCAATGGGTCTGCTACTGTAATAGTTCTTTTTCACTTAGACAGTCACTATTTTTGTCAGTCCTACCACCTGATAAAGCCATGCATGAAACACCAAGCAAAGGAAGAAGACCACTTGAAACAAGAGGAACACATCAAAGCAGTCACAAGGACAGGAAGGCTGCAAGCAAGGACAGTACCTATCTGTCTGTCTGCCCCTCCTTCTGATGTTACAGGGATTCCAGTTCAAGGAGTAAAACTGTCTGACTCGCTTCTCTTGCAACATCCCTCAAAAACTGCCAGGAGAACAAGAAATGCAAACCTTACCTCCAGTGACACCAGAAACACCCGGGCCCCAGGCCACCGGGGGAGGTCAGGGCCCTCACCTCCCCACTGCCAGGACCCTCAGCCTTGTTCTCTGGAAAAATGATCCCAGCGGCCCAGCATGGGGAGAGGTGGTTCCAGAGAGCTGCACAGAGCCGGCCCTCACACCACTGCTCCAGCCACTCACTTTCCTCAATGCCCCCATCCCCCATGGCAGGAGACCACGTCCAAGAGATAGGTGATGCAGGGAGGGGCAGATACAGTCC